>WNWK01022181.1:0-32959 GCA_009830355.1 Cherax destructor
ACAGTGCTTCCTTCCTCCTTACTTCTTCACAGTGCTTTTTCCCTTCCTTCCTGCTTCCTTCCTGCTTCCTTCCCAGTGCTTCCTTCCCCTTGCTTCCTTCCATCTTCTTCCTTCACAGTGCTTCCTTCCTCCTTCTTCCTTCAATGCTTCCTTCCTCTTGCTTCCTTCACAGTGCTTCCTTCCTCCTTGCTTCCTTCACAGTGCTTCCTCTTCCTTCCTTCTTCCTTCCTGTCTTCCTTCCTTGCTTCCTTCCTTGCTTCCTTCACTCCTTCTTCCTTCACAGTGCTTCCTTCCTCCTCCTCTGCTTCTTCCTGCTTCCTTCTCCTCTTCCTTCTCTTCCTTCCTCTTCCTTTTCTTCACGTTCCTCCTCTTTTCCTTCACGTGCTTCTTCCTCCTTCCTCTCTTCACTGCTTCCTTCCTCCTTGCTTCCTTCACAGTGCTTCCCTCCTTCTTCCTTCAAGTGCTTCCTTCCTCCTTCTTCCTTCAGTGCTTCCTTCCTCTTCTCTTCCTTCCTTCCTTGCTTCCTTCTACCTTCCTCTCTTCTTCCTTCACAGTGCTTCCTTCCTCCTTGCTTCTTCAGTGCTTCCTTCCCTTGCTCTTCTAGCTTTCCTGCTCTTCAGTTCCTTCCTTGCTTCTTCAGTGCTTCCTTCTCCTTCTTAAGTGCTTCCTTCCTTCTTCCTTCTTCCTTCTCCTCTCTTCTGTTCCTTCCTCTGCTTCCTTCCTGCTTCCTTCTCCTGCTTCCTTCCGTTCCTTTCCTCCTTCTTCTACCTTCCTCTCTTCTTCCTGTCTTCTTCCTTCCTCTTCCTTACATGTTCCTTCCTCCTTTCCTCTCTTCCTTCTTCCTCCTTCCCTTCCTTACAGTCTTTCCTTCCTCCTTGCTTCCTTCACGTGCTTCCTTCCTCGCTTCTTCCTTCCAGTCTTCCTTCCTCCTGCTTCCTTCACAGTGCTTCCTTCCTCCTTCTTCCTTCAGTGCTTCTTCCTCCTGGCTCCTTCACAGTGCTTCCTTCCTCCTTTCCTTCAGTGCTTCTTCCTCCTTCTTCTTCACAGTGCTTCTTCCTCCTTTTCTTCAGTGCTTCCTTCCTCCTTGCTTCTTCACAGTGTTCCTTCCTCCTGGCTTCTCCAGTGCTCTTCCTCCTTCTTCCTTCACAGTGCTTCCTTCCTCTGCTTCCTTCACAGTGCTTCCTTTCCTTGTCTTCGTTCTTCCTTCCTCTCTTCCTTCACAGTGCTTCCTTCCTCCTCTTCCTTCACAGTGCTCCTTCCTCTTCTTCCTTCACAGTGCTTCCTTCCTCCTTCTCTTCCAGTGCTTCTTCTCTGCTTCTTCACAGTGCCCTCCTCCTTGCTTCCTTCAGTCTTCCTTCCTCTGCTCCTTCCAGTGCTTCCTTCCTCCTGCTTCCTTCACAGTGCTTCCTTCCTCTCTCCTTCACAGTGCTTCCTTCCCTTCACAGGCTTCCTTCCTTGCTTCCTTCACAGTGCTTCCTTCCTGCTTCCTTCAGGCTTCCTTCCTTTCCTTCAGTGCTTCTTCCCCTCTTCTTATGCTTCCCCTTTCCTTACAGTGCTTCCTTCCTCCTCTTCTAAGTGTCTTTCCTTCCTTCACATGCTTCCTTTCTCTTCTTCAATGCTTTCTTCTCCTTGCTTCCTTCTCATGCTTCCTTCTCCTGCTTCCTTCACAGTGCTTCCTTCCTTTCTTCCTTCACAGTGCTTCCTTCCTCCTCTTCCTTCACAGTGCTTCCTTCTCTGCTTCCTTCACAGGTTCCTTCCTCCTTGCTTCCTTCAATGCTTCTTCCTCCTTGTTCTTCACAGTGCTTCCTTCCTCCTTGCTTCCTTCACAGTGCTTCCTTCCTCCTTGCTTCCTTCACAGTGCTTCCTTCCTCCTTGCTTCCTTCACAGTGCTTCCTTCCTCCTTGCTTCCTTCACAGTGCTTCCTTCCTCCTTGCTTCCTTCACAGTGCTTCCTTCCTCCTTGCTTCCTTCACAGTGCTTCCTTCCTCCTTGCTTCCTTCACAGTGCTTCCTTCCTCCTTGCTTCCTTCACAGTGCTTCCTTCCTCCTTGCTTCCTTCACAGTGCTTCACTACGAGATATCCATTTTTAGTAATGTATGTGTCAGCTGGTTATTTAATGGGGCTTTAACTTAGCGTCAGCTGGTTATTTAATGGGGCTTTAACTTAGCGTTGGTTCTACTTTACTGAGGTCTTAAGTTAGCGATGGGGATAGTTTAATGGAGTTTTAAGTTGGCGCTCATGCGTTTTATCCTCTTTGAAGTTATCGGCCTCGTAATTCTAACCAGGTTTTAATTTAGCGATATTCATGGTTTAAGTTTTTTTCCTTATAGAACTCATCCTTATGTCTGGTTTAATAGTCAGGTGGTAGTTGAATAGTGTTAGTTTTAGTAGACTATTGAGGGGATCATTGAGGGAAGCCTGGTAAATGTTTTGCACTCTGGCAGCATTGTTACTTTCTTTCTTAAACCCTTAAGATGACTCCATAATAATAATAATAATATTGATAGTCACATCTACAACAACAACCGCAATTCTACAATAACCACAACTCTACAACAACAACTACAACTCTACTACAACAATCACAACTCTACAACAGCAACTACAACTCTACAACAACAATCACAACTCTACAACAACAACTACAACTCTACTACAACAATCACAACTCTACAACTACAACTCTACTACAACAATCACAACTCTACAACAGCAACTACAACTCTACAACAACAATCACAACTCTACAACAACAATCACAGCAATTACAACTCTACAACAGCAACAACCACAACTCTACAACAACAATCACAACAACTACAACTCTACAACAGCAAGAACAACTCTACAACAACAAGAACAACTCTACAACAACAACCTCAACTCTACAACAACAATCACAGCAATTACAACTCTACAACAACAATCACAGCAATTACAACTCTACAACAACAATCACAACTCTACAACAACAACTACAACTCTACTACAACAATCACAACTCTACAACTACAACTCTACTACAACAATCACAACTCTACAACAGCAACTACAACTCTACAACAACAGTCACAACTCTGCAACAACAACCACAGCAATTACAACTCTACAACAGCAACAACCACAACTCTACAGCAACAATCACAACAACTACAACTCTACAACAACAGTCACAACTCTACAACAACAACCACAATAACTACAACTATAACAACCACAATTCTACAACAACAACCACAACTCTGCAACAACAATCACAGCAATTACAACTCTACAACAGCAACAACCACAACTCTACAACAACAATCACAACAACTACAACTCTACAACAACAAGAATAACTCTACAACAACAACTTCAACTCTACAACAAGAACAACTCTACAACAACAAGAACAACTCTACAACAACAACCTCAACTCTACAACAAGAACAACTCTACAACAACAAGAACAACTCTACAACACCAACTACAACTCTACAACAACAGTCACAACTCTACAACAACAACCACAATAACTACAACTATAACAACCACAACAGTCACAACCACCATAGCAATCACAATATTGGTGTTCCTCTAGGTGAGAGCTGTGGTCCTCTTCAGATGATTCTCTCACTAAAAGAATCTTAACACACAGCTAACACTCATTTAAAAAGACAAGGATGTGTAAGACGTTAACTTATAACGAGCACTGAGCTATCGATAACATTGACATTTAAAATTGTACTCGTATAACATAAAAAATTAAATACATTATTTATGCTAATATATATATATATATATATAATATATATATATATATATATATATATATATTTTATATATATATATATATATATATATTAGCATAATTAATGTATTATTATTAATTTTAATTATGGTTAGATAAACGAAGTCTGATTTAAATGAGTTTTTCTGGACGTTAATGTTCAATGTATATATACGATAGCTCAGTGCTCGTTAATTAAGTTAGCGTCTTAATTAACATCCTTGTCTTGTTAGAGTAATTAAGTGTTAGCTTTATTAGTGTTAAAGATATCTGTAGTGGAGGGAAGGCGGGGTAGGGGTCGGCCTAGGAAAGGTTGGAGGGAGGGGGTAAAGGAAGTTTTGTGTGCGAGGGGCTTGGACTTCCAGCAAGCATGTGTGAGCGTATTTGATAGGAGTGAATGGAGGCATATGGTTTTTAATACTTGACGTGCTGTTGGAGTGTGAGCAAAGTAACATTTATGAAGGGATTCAGGGAAACCGGCAGGCCGGACTTGAGTTCTGGAGATGGGAAGTACAGTGCCGGCACTCTGAAGGAGGGGTGTTAATGTTGCAGTTTTATAACTGTAGTGTAAAGCACCCTTCTGGCAAGACAGTGATGGAGTGAATGATGATGAAAGTTTTCTTTTCGGGCCACCCTGCCTTGGTGGGAATCGGCCGATGTGTAAAAAAAAAAAAAAAAATATATATATATATCAGTGGAAGAATAATGTTTTTAACAGTGGAAGAATAATGTTTTAAACAGTGGAAGAATAATGTTTTTAACAGTGGAAGAATAATTAATGTTTTTAACAGCGGAAGAATAATGTTTTTAACAGTGGAAGAATAATGTTTTTAACAGTGGAAGAATAATGTTTTTAACCAGTGGAAGAATAATGTTTTTAACCAGTGGAAGAATAATGTTTTTAACAGTGGAAGAATAATGTTTTTAACAGTGGAAGAATAATGTTTTTAACCAGTGGAAGAATAATGTTTTTAACAGTGGAAGAATAATTAATGTTTTTAACAGTGGAAGTATAATGTTTTTAACAGTGGAAGAATAATGTTTTTAACCAGTGGAAGAATAATGTTTTTAACAGTGGAAGAATAATGTTTTAAACAGTGGAAGAATAATGTTTTTAACAGTGGAAGAATAATGTTTTTAACAGTGGAAGAATAATTAATGTTTTTAACAGTGGAAGAATAATGTTTTAAACCAGTGGAAGAATAATGTTTTTCACAGTGGAAGAATAATGTTTTTAACCAGTGGAAGAATAATGTTTTTAACAGTGGAAGAATAATTAATGTTTTTAACAGTGGAAGAATAATGTTTTTAACAGTGGAAGAATAATGTTTTAAACAGTAGAAGAATAATGTTTTTAACAGTGGAAGAATAATGTTTTTAACAGTGGAAGAATAATGTTTTTAACAGTGGAAGAATAATTAATGTTTTTAACAGTGGAAGAATAATGTTTTAAACAGTGGAAGAATAATGTTTTTAACAGTGGAAGAATAATGTTTTTAACAGTGGAAGAATAATTAATGTTTTTAACAGTGGAAGTATAATGTTTTTAACAGTGGAAGAATAATGTTTTTAACCAGTGGAAGAATAATGTTTTTAACAGTGGAAGAATAATTAATGTTTTTAACAGTGGAAGTATAATGTTTTTAACAATGGAAGAATAATGTTTTTAACCAGTGGAAGAATAATGTTTTTAACAGTGGAAGAATAATGTATTAAACAGTGTAAGAATAATGTTTTAAACAGTGGAAGAATAATGTTTTTAACAGTGGAAGAATAATGTTTTTAACAGTGGAAGAATAATTAATGTTTTTAACAGTGAAAGTATAATGTTTTTAACAGTGGAAGAATAATGTTTTTAACAATGGAAGAATAATGTTTTTAACAGTGGAAGAATAATGTTTTAAACAGTGGAAGAATAATGTTTTTAACAGTGGAAGAATAATTAATGTTTTTAACAGTGGAAGAATAATGTTTTTAACAGTGGAGATAATGTTTTAACAGTGGAAGAATAATGTTTTTAACAGTGGAAGAATAATGTTTTTAACAGTGGAAGAATAATTAATGTTTTTAACAGTGGAAGAATAATGTTTTAAACAGTGGAAGAATAAGTTTTTAACAATGGAACAATAAATGTTTTAACATGAAGAATAATTAATTTTAACATGGAAGAATAATGTTTTAACAGTGGAAGAAATGTTTTAAACAGTGAAGAATAATGTTTTTAACAGTGGAAGAATAATGTTTTTAACAGTGGAAAATAATAAATGTTTTTAACAGTGGAAGAATAATGTTTTAAACATGGAAGAATAATGTTTTTACAGTGGAAGAATAATGTTTTTAACAGTGGAAGAATAAGTTTTTAACAGTGAAATATTAATGTTTTTAACAGTGGAAGAATAATGTTTTAACAGTGGAAGAATAATGTTTTTAAAGTGGAAGAATAATTAATGTTTTTAACAGTGGAATATAATGTTTTTAAATGGAAGAATAATGTTTTTAACAGTGGAAGAAGTAAAATAATGTTTTAACAGTGGAAGAATAATGTTTTAAACAGTGGAAGAATAATGTTTTTAACAGTGGAAGAATAATGTTTTTAACAGTGGAAGAATAATTAATGTTTTTAACAGTGAAAGTATAATGTTTTTAACAGTGGAAGAATAATGTTTTTAACAATGGAAGAATAATGTTTTTAACAGTGGAAGAATAATGTTTTAAACAGTGGAAGAATAATTAATGTTTTTAACAGTGGAAGAATAATGTTTTAACAGTGGAAGAATAATGTTTTTAACAGTAGAAGAAAATGTTTTTAACAGTGGAAGAATAATGTTTTTAACAGTGGAAGAATAATGTTTTTAACAGTGGAAGAATAATTAATGTTTTAACAGTGAAGAATAATGTTTTAAACAGTGGAAGAATAATGTTTTTAACAGTGGAAGAATAATGTTTTTAACAGTGGAAGAATAATTAATGTTTTTAACAGTGGAAGTATAATGTTTTTAACAGTGGAAGAATAATGTTTTTAACCAGTGGAAGAATAATGTTTTTAACAGTGGAAGAATAATTAATGTTTTTAACAGTGGAAGTATAATGTTTTTAACAGGAAGAATAATGTTTTTAACCAGTGGAAGAATAATGTTTTTAACAGTGGAAGAATAATTAATGTTTTTAACAGTGGAAGTATAATGTTTTTAACAATGGAAGAATAATGTTTTTAACCAGTGGAAGAATAATGTTTTTAACAGTGGAAGAATAATGTATTAAACAGTGTAAGAATAATGTTTTAAACAGTGGAAGAATAATTTTTTTAACAAAAATGAAGAATAAATGTTTTTAACAGTGGAAGAATAATGTTTTAACAGTGGAAGAATAATGTTTTTAACAATGGAAGAATAATGTTTTTAACAGTGGAAGAATAATGTTTTAAACAGTGGAAGAATAATGTTTTTAACAGTGGAAGAATAATTAATGTTTTTAACAGTGGAAGAATAATTAATGTTTTTAACAGTGGACGTATAATGTTTTTAACAGTGGAAGAATAATGTTTTTAACCAGTGGAAGAATAATGTTTTTAACAGTGGAAGAATAATAGTTTTTAACAGTGAAGTATAATGTTTTAACAGTGGAAGAATAATGTTAACAGTGGGAAAATGTTTAACAGTGGAAGAATAATTTTTTTAACCAGTGGAAGAATAATGTTTTTAACAGTGGAAGAATAAGGTTTTAAACAGTGGAAGTATAATGTTTTTAACAGTGGAAGAATAATGTTTATAACAGTGGAAGAATAATGTTTTTAACAGTGGAAGAATAATGTTTTAACCAGTGGAAGAATAATGTTTTTAACAATGGAAAAATAATGTTTTAACCAGTGGAAGAATAATGTTTTAACCAGTGGAAGAATAATGTTTTTAACAATGGAAGAATAATGTTTTAACCAGTGGAAGAATAATAATTTTTCACCAGTGGAAGATATCAGTGTTTTTTTTGGGTTGTTAATTGCCAGAAAAAAACAGCTGCCACGCTGGTGGTTTTTATGGTAATTTGATCACCTTAATTAATACCATTTTTAATTATGTAATTAATTTGAAAAAAAATGTATAAGTGGTTTTAAAATTTGTGCAGATTTGTTGCTGGAGAAAAATACTGATTATTACTATTATCGTTGCTGTTATTATTATTATTATTAGTAGTAGTATTATTATTATTATTATTATTATTATTATTATTATTATTATTATATTGTTATTATTATTATTGTATTATTATTATTATCACTATATTATTATTACTATTATTATTATTATTAATATTATTATTATTATTATTATTATTATTATTATTATTATTATTATATTATTATTATTATTATATTATTATTATTATTATTATTATTATTAATAATATTATTATTATTATACTATTATTATTTTATTATTATTATTATTAATATTATTATTATTATTATATTATTATTATTATTATTATATTATTATTATTATTATTATTATTATTATATTATTATTATTATTATTATTATTATTATATTATTAATCAATGTTAATATAATGATAATGATAAATATTAAATTAATAACATTATTCTTCCACTGGTTAAAAACATTATTCTTCCACTGTTAAAAACATTATTCTTCCACTGGTTAAAAACATTATTCTTCCACTGTTATAAACATTATTCTTCCACTGTTATAAACATTATTCTTCCACTGTTAAAACATTATTCTTCCACTTTTAAAAACATTATTCTTCCACTGTTAAAAACATTATTCTTCCACTGTTATAAACATTATTCTTCCACTGTTAAAAACATTATTCTTCCACTGTTAAAAACATTATTCTTCCACTGTTAAAAATATTATTCTTCCACTGTTAAAAACATTATTCTTCCACTGTTATAAATATTATTCTTCCACTGTTATAAACATTATTCTTCCATTGTTAAAAACATTATTCTTCCATTGTTAAAAACATTATTCTTCCACTGTTAAAAACATTATTCTTCCACTGTTAAAAACATTATTCTTCCACTGTTATAAACATTATTCTTCCATGTTAAAACATTATTATTCCACTGTTATAAACATTATTCTTCCATTGTTAAAAACATTATTCTTCCATTGTTAAAAACATTATTCTTCCACTGTTAAAAACATTATTCTTCCACTGTAAAAAACATTATTCTTCCACTGTTATAAACATTATTCTTCCACTGTTAAAAACATTATTCTTCCACTGTTAAAAACATTATTCTTCCACTGTTATAAACATTATTCTTCCACTGTTAAAAACATTATTCTTCCACTGTTAAAAACATTATTCTTCCACTGTTAAAAACATTATTCTTCCACTGTTAAAAACATTATTCTTCCACTGTTAAAAACATTATTCTTCCACTGTTATAAACATTATTCTTCCACTGTTAAAAACATTATTCTTCCACTGTTAAAACATTATTCTTCCACTGTTAAAAACATTATTCTTCCACTGTTAAAAACATTATTCTTCCACTGTTATAAACATTATTCTTCCACTGTAAAAACATTATTCTTCCACTGTTAAAACATTATTCTTCCACTGTTATAAACATTATTCTTCCACTGTTATAAACATTATTCTTCCACTGTTAAAAACATTATTCTTCCACTGTTAAAAACATAATTCTTCCACTGTTAAAAACATTATTCTTCCACTGTTATAAACATTATTCTTCCCCTGTTATAAACATTATTCTTCCACTGTTATAAGCATTATTCTTCCACTGTTATAAACATTATTCTTCCACTGGTTAAAAAGATTATTCAACATTCAACCACCTAGTTGTGGTTGCAGGGGTCGAGTCACAGCTACTGGCCCCGCCTCTTTACTGGTCGCTACTAGGTCACTCTTCCTGCTCCATGAGCTTTATCATACCTCTTTTTAAAGCTGTGTATGGATCCTGCCTCCACTACATCACTTCCCAGACTATTCCACTTCATGACAACTGTGACTCTGTGACTGAAGAAATACTTCGTAACATCCCTGTGGTTCATCTGTGTGTGTGTAAGCTTTTTTTCCTGAGGATTTAATAAAAAAACGAAGATTTACATAATTTAGAAGTCTGTACAGGATATATACACTGGGAGGTGTATATCACTCAGTGTATATACACTGGGAGGTGTATATCTCTCAGTGTATATACACTGGGAGGTGTATATCTCTCAGTGTATATACTCTGGTAGTTTACATTAACCCCTGTTTTAGATATTAAAGTATTCTTGTCTGGTGTTGAAAAGGTCACCGTGCTTTCTTAATGACCCAGGTGTGGCCAATAAGCTTTAAACTCCATTAAGGAAGCAACTACAAGTGTGGGACAACTTGCAGAGAGAAATCAAGACTGTTTAAACCAGTCGACCTTGAGTGATCTGAGCACTGTCAGCTTGTGGAGAATCTGACAGCAGCCACTCAATGATTTCATAATGTTTTGTGTATCAGAGTCATTAGGTACGCAAGTGGCTTCTACAAACAACCACAGCAATTACTGCAGCTTACTACATGGTACTGGAGTGTCTTACACACTATAACATTCCACCAGGTACTGGAGTGTCTTACACACTATAACATTCCAGCAGGTACTGGAGTGTCTTACACAGTATATCATTCCAGCAGGTACTGGAGTGTCTTACACACTATAACATTCCAGCAGGTACTGGAGTGTCTTACACAGTATAACATTCCAGCAGGTACTGGAGTGTCTTACACAGTATAACATTCCAGCAGGTACTGGATTGTCTTACACACTATAACATTCCAGCAGGTACTGGAGTGTCTTACACAGTATAACATTCCGGCAGGTACTGGAGTGTCTTACACAGTATAACATTCCAGCAGGTACTGGAGTGTCTTACACAGTATAACATTCCAGCAGGTACTGGAGTGTCTTACACAGTATAACATTCCAGCAGGTACTGGAGTGTCTTACACACTATAACATTCCAGCAGGTACTGGAGTGTCTTACACAATATAACATTCAAGCAGGTACTGGAGTGTCTTACACAGTATAACATTGCAGCAGGTACTGGAGTGTCTTACAAAGTATAACATTCCAGCAGGTACTGGAGTGTCTTACACACTATAACATTCCAGCAGGTACTGGAGTGTCTTACACAGTATAACATTCCAGCAGGTACTGGAGTGTCTTACACACTATAACATTCCAGCAGGTACTGGAGTGTCTTACACAATATAACAGAGGCACCATGGTCACAAGAAGAGAATATTGTAGCAACATCAGGGGTCCCAGACTATTCAAGCCTGTACCACAAGAGAAAACACTGCTGGAACAAGTGTACAAGTGTTCAAGAAGAAACACTGCTGGAACAAGTGTACAAGTGTTCAAGAAGAAACACTGCTGGAACAAGTGTACAAGTGTTCAAGAAGAAACACTGCTGGAACAAGTGTACAAGTCTTCAAGAAGAAACACTGCTGGAACAAGTGTACAAGTCTTCAAGAAGAAACACTGCTGGAACAGGTGTACAAGTGTTCAAGAAGAAACACTGCTGGAACAAGTGTACAAGTCTTCAAGAAGAAACACTGCTGGAACAAGTGTACAAGTGTTCAAGAAGAAACACTGCTGGAACAAGTGTACAAGTCTTCAAGAAGAAACACTGCTGGAACAAGTGTACAAGTTTCAAGAAGAAACACTGCTGGAACAAGTGTACAAGTCTTCAAGAAGAAACACTGCTGGAACAAGTGTACAAGTGTTCAAGAAGAAACACTGCTGGAACAAGTGTACAAGTCTTGAAGAAGAAACACTGCTGGAACAAGTGTACAAGTCTTCAAGAAGAAACACTGCTGGAACAAGTGTACAAGTGTTCAAAAAGAAACACTGCTGGAACAAGTGTACAAGTGTTCAAGAAGAAACACTGCTGGAACAAGTGTACAAGTCTTCAAGAAGAAACACTGCTGGAACAAGTGTACAAGTCTTCAAGAAGAAACACTGCTGGAACAAGTGTACTAGTCTTCAAGAAGAATCTGTACAAACACCAAGGGCTAGATCAACCAGGCTGTGATGGATACGTGGGCCAGCGGGCCGCCAGCAGCAACAACCTGGTTAATCATACAAGCACCCCACACCCCTGGCTCAGTGCTGCGCTTTGAGTGAAACATCAAGTTATGTTTCACTCCATGTAGAGCTTTATCAAGCTCACACGTTTGTGGCGTCACCAACAGCTTGGTTAATCAATGCTCCACGGAGGGTGGAGCCTTGTGGTGAGTGACCCATTCGTTTTTAGCGCTTTACACAGTAATAAAAGATTTAGCCCTCTTTTATACTGTAAATGCAGTTAAGCGATCAAGTCCATGACATCACTTCGTTTAATGACGTCATAACGCTGTTTCGCCCCTTCCTCGACCATTGTCAAGTCTCAACTCAGGTGAGAAAAGTAGAGAAGGTCGATAAACAATACGTGTTTGTGTATTGTTCCAGACACGGTATTGTGTGTTGTGTTGTGTACTCGCCTAGTTGTTGTTGCAGGGGTCGAGACATAGCTCCTGGCCCCGCCTCTACACGGGCTGCTACTGGGTCACTCTCCCTGCTCCATGAGCTTTATCATACCTTGTCTTAAAACTATGTATGGTTCCTGCCTCCACTATGTCTTTCTCTAGACTATTCCACTTCCTGACTACTCTGTGGCTGAAGAAATGCTTCCTAACATCCTTTTGACTCATCTGAGTCTTCAGCTTCCAGTTGTGTCCCCTTGTTTCTGTGTTCCCTCTCTGGAACATCCTGTCACTATCTACCTTGTCGATTCCCCGCAGTATTTTGTATGTCGTTATCATGTCTCCTCTGACCCTTCTTTCCTCCAGTGTTGTTAGTCCTATTTCCCTCAACCTTTCTTCATAAGACAGACCCCTGAGTTGTGGAACTAACCTTGTCGCAAACCTTTGCACTTTCTCTAGTTTCTTTACGTGCTTGACCAGGTGTGGGTTCCAGACTGGTGCTGCATATTCTAGTATGGGCCTGACGTACACGGTGTACAGTGTCTTGAACGATTCCTTGTTTAGGTAACGGAACGCTAATCTTAGGTTTGCCAGTCGCCCATATGCTGCCGCAGTTATCTGGTTGATGTGTGCCTCCGGAGACGTGCTTGGCGTTATACTCACCCCCAAGGTCTTTCTCCTTTGCCGAGGTTTGTATCCTTTGTCCGCCTAGCCTGTACTCTGTCAGCGGTCTTCTTTGCCCTTCTCCGATCTTCATGACTTTGCATTTGGTGGGATTGAATTCGAGAAGCCAGTTGCTAGACCAGATGTCAAGCTTGTCCAGGTCTGTTTGAAGTCCTGCTTGGTCCTCTTCCGATGTGATTCTCCTCATTAATTTCACATCATCTGCGAACAGAGACACTTCTGAGTCTATCCCGTCCGTCATGTCGTTTACATATACCAAGAATAACACTGGTCCTAGGACTGACCCCTGCAGTACGCCGCTCGTCACAGGCGCCCAATATGATACCTCATCACGCACCATGACCCGTTGTTGCTTCTCTGTGAGGTATTCCCTGATCCATTCCAGTGCCCTTCCTGTTATACATGCTTGTTCTTCCAACTTCTTTACTAATCTCATGTGAGGAACTGTGTCGAAGGCCTTCCTGCAGTCCAGGAAAATGCAATCAACCCACCCTTCTCTCTCTTGCCTTACCTCTGTTACTTTATCCTAGAACTCTAGGAGGTTTGTTACACAGGATTTGCCTTCCCGGAATTCGTGCTGTCTGGTGTTTATTATCCTGTTCAGCTCGAGGGGCTCCACCATTCTTTTCCTGATGATTTTCTCCAGGACTTTGCACACTATACATGTAAGTGACACCGGTCTATAGTTTAGTGCCTCTTTTCTGTCTTCTTTTTTAAAAATGGGGACTACGTTGGCCTTCTTCCATACCTCAGGTAGCTGCCCAGTTTCAAGGGATGTGTTGAATATTATGGTAAGTGGCACACTCAGTACCTCAGCTCCTTCCCGAAGAACCCACGGGGAGATATTGTCCGGACCCATCGCCTTTGAGGTATCAAGGTCACTGAGTAACTGCTTCACCTCCTCCTCAGTTGTGTGTATGCCCTCTAGCACTTGATACATCCCTTGTTGGTGATGCACCCCGTCCTGTCTACCCAGCTGCCTTCCTTCCTCCACTGTGAATACTTCCTTAAACCTCAAGTTGAGCTCCTCACATACCTCTTGATCGTTACTTGTGAGTTCCCCATCTTCTCTCCTCAGCTTTATCACCTGGTCCTTGACTGTTGTCTTCCTTCTGATGTGACTGTACATCAGTTTCGGGTCGGACTTAACTTTCGATGCTATGTCGTTTTCGTACTGTTTCTGGGCCTCCCTCCGTACGTGTGCATACTCGTTGTGTGTGTGTGTGTGTGTGTGTGTGTTGTGTGTGTGTGTGTGTTGTGTGTGGTGTGTGTGTGTGTGTGTGTGTGTGTGTGTGTGTGTGTTTATCTTCCTCCTTGTCACGACGTTGATAGATATGGCCGCGATAGACACAATATAAGCATAGGATGTCGAGTTATATGAGTGGATAGATAGGGAAGGGAGGGATAGTGATGTAGGGGATAGATAGGGAAGGGAGGGATAGTGATGTAGGGGATAGATAGGGAAGGGAGGGATAGTGATGTAGGGGATAGATAGGGAAGGGAGGGATAGTGATGTAGGGGATAGATAAGGAAGGGAGGGATAGTGAGGTAGGGGATAGATAGGGAAGGGAGGGATAGTGAGGTAGGGGATAGATAGGGAAGGGAGGGATAGTGAGGTAGGGGATAGATAGGGAAGGGAGGGATAGTGAGGTAGGAGATAGATAAGAAAGGGAGGGATAGTGAGGTAGGGGATAGATAGGGAAGGGAGGGATAGTGAGGTAGGGGATAGATAGGGAAGGGAGGGATAGTGAGGTAGGGGATAGATAGGGAAGGGAGGGATAATGAGGGGATAGGGAGGTAGGGGATAGATAGATGAGATAAACAAAGAAACAGGTAGATAGAGAGGGAGATAAAGAGAAATATAGTGAAATAGACAGGGAGTTCAGATAGATAGAGAGAGGTAGATTATCCACGCTCCAGCAAGCACTTCAGGTGAGTTGATTTGTATGCGTTCCGGCTCCTGCATCAACTATCTTCTCTCCTGTCTCTCTCTCTCTCTCTCTCTTCTCTACTGTCTCTCTCTCTCTCTCTCTTCTCTCTCTCTCTCTCTCTCTCTCTCTCTCTCTCTCTCTCTCTCTCTCCTCTCTCTCTCTCTCTCTCCTGCCTCTTTCTTTCTTCTCTACTGCCTCTCTTACCTTCTGCCTTTCTCTCTTCTCTACTGCCTCTCTTTACTGCTTCTTCCTACCACCTCTTTTTACTGCCTCTCTTCTCATGCTTCTCTCTCTCTCTTCCTTTGTTTTAAGTTTAAAGTGTTTCTTTTTATTATTTTTTGCTGAATTTCATCTCAATTATAGTCTGTGTTTTTTTTTGTCTTCTTTTGTTCCCAGTAATGGTTGTTTTTATTCCACTTTTTCCAAGTCATTCTTTTCTTCTTCCTCTTCCTCCTCTTCTTCTTCTTCTTCTTCTTCTTCTTCTTCTTCTTCTTCTTCTTCTTCTTTCTTCTTCTTCTTCTTCTTCTTCTTCTTCTTCTCTTCCTCCTCCTCCCAAGTGCATCACAAGTCCTTGATGTACGTGTTTGTAAACAAGGACACTAACGTACTTAAAAAGTCCACCACAAGGCTACAAATTTTTATTTTGAGTGTAGGTGGTAGCGCACTCGACTTACACACTGAAGTCCGGGGTTCGATCCCCGGTACGGGTGAAAACATTAGGATGTATTCCTTTAAGACACCTGCTGTCTATGTTCACCTAGCAGTAAGTAGGTACCTGGGTGTTAGTCACCTTTACACCTGCTGTCACTTCACCTAGCAGTAAGTAGGTACCTGGGTGTTAGTCACCTTTACACCTACTGTCACTTCACCTAGCAGTAAGTAGGTACCTGGGTGTTAGTCACCTTACACCTGTCACTGTTCACCTAGCAGTAAGTAGGTACCTGGGTATTAGTCACCTTATACCTGCTGTCACTCTTCACCTAGCAGTAAGTAGGTACCTGGGTGTTAATCATCTTACGCCTACTGTCACTGTTCACCTAGCAGTAAGTAGGTACCTGGGTGTTAGTCACCTTACACCTGTAACTGTTCACCTAGCAGTAAGTAGGTACCTGGGTGTTAGTCACCTTATACCTGCTGTCACTGTTCACCTAGCAGTAAGGGGGTACCTGGGTGTTAGTCACCTTATACCTGCTGTCACTGTTCACCTAGCAGTAAGTAGGTACCTGGGTGTTAGTCACCTTATACCTGCTGTCACTGTTCACCTAGCAGTAAGTGGGTACCTGGGTGTTAGTCACCTTACACCTGCTGTCACTGTTCACCTAGCAGTAAGTAGGTACCTGGGTGTTAGTTACCTTAACACCTGCTGTCACTGTTCACCTAGCAGTAAGTGGGTACCTGGTTGTTAGTCACCTTACACCTGCTGTCACTGTTCACCTAGCAGTAAGTAGGTACCTGGTTGTTAGTCACCTTACATAAGAAGAAGAACATAAGAACATAAGAAAGAAGGAACACTGCAGCAGGCCTACTGGCCCATGCGAGGCAGGTCCAAGTCTCCCACCGGCTTAAGCCAATGCCCCGACCCAGCCAGGTCAGGTTACATTCACTTAAGGAAGGAGCACGGCATCTGACCTAGTAGCACAAACTAGTCAGGTCCAACTCACACCCACCCGCACCCACTCATATATTTATCTAGCCTATTTTAAAAACTACACAACGTTTTAGCCTCTATAACTGTACTCGGGAGTTTGTTCCACTCATCGACAACTCTATTACCAAACCAATGCTTTCCTATATCCTTCCTGAATCTGAATTTATCCAACTTAAAGCCATTGCTGCGAGTCCTGTCAATACTAGATATTTTTATCACGCTATTTACATCCCCTTTATTTATTCCTGTTTTCCATTTATACACCTCAATCATATCCCCCCTAATTCTACGCCTTTCTAGAGAGTGCAGATTCAGGGCCCTCAGTCTATCCTCTATCCCTGCTGTCACTGTTCTCCTAGCAGTAAGTAGGTACCTGGGTGTTAGTGGACTGGTGTGGGTCCTGGGGACAAAATTGACTAATTTCGGTAAATGCTCTGCATATGGTCTGTATAAGTTGCGTCACGTACTTGTAGAAATAAAGATTATTATATCGACCTAAACTACGAATTTCTGCCACAACATAAATAATCTGAGGCGATATAAATTATTGACATAAACCATAAATTTCTGCCACAACATAAACACTGAACATGGCAGATTATCACTTTTCGCAGGTGTTTTTTGGTTGAAATTTAATTTGTGGAGAAAACTGGTTGACCATTTACGTGAGTCAGTAGAGCGGAGCACAGCAGATGATTGTGAGGGCTTGTGAAGGTATTGCTGCTAGTATGGTTGTGCTAGTAGCATGGTTGTGCTAGTAGCATGGTTGTGCTAGTAGTATGGTTGTGGAGGTATTGATAGTAGTATGGTTGTGGAGGTATTGATAGTAGTATGGTTGTGCTAGTAGCATGGTTGTGAGGGTCGTACTAGTAGTATGGTTGTGCCAGTAGCATGGTTGTGCTAGTAGCATGGTTGTGCTAGTAGTATGGTTGTGGAGGTATTGATAGTAGTATGGTTGTGCTAGTAGCATGGTTGTGAGGGTCTTACTAGTAGTATGGTTGTGCTAGTAGCATGGTTGTGAAAGAGGTCTTGCTAGTAGCATGGTTGTGAAAGAGGTCTTGCTAGCAGCATGGTTGTGAAAGAGGTCTTGCTAGTAGCATGGTTGTGAAAGAGGTCTTGCTAGTAGCATGGTTGTGAAAGAGGTCTTGCTAGTAGCATGGTTGTGAAAGAGGTCTTGCTAGCTAGCATGGTTGTGAAAGAGGTCTTGCTAGTAGCATGGTTGTGAAAAGGTCTTGGTAGTACCATGGTTGTGAAAGAGGTCTTGTAGTACCATGGTTGTGAAAGAGGTCTTGTAGTACATGGTTGTGAAAGAGGTCTTGCTAGTAGCATGGTTGTGAAAAGGTCTTGCTAGTACATGGTTTGAAAGAGGTCTTGGTAGTACCATGGTTGTGAAAGAGGTCTTGGTAGTACCATGGTTGTGAAAGAGGTCTTGCTAGCAGCATGGTTGTGAAAAGGTCTTGGTAGTACCATGGTTGTGAAAGAGGTCTTGGTAGTACCATGGTTGTGAAAGAGGTCTTGTAGTACCATGGTTGTGAAAGAGGTCTTGTAGCACATGGTTGTGAAAGAGGTCTTGCTAGTAGCATGGTTGTGAAAAGGTCTCTGGTAGAACCATGGTTGTGAAAGAGGTCTTTCAGGTAGTCAGCATGGTTGTGAAAGAAGTTTTGCTAGTAGCATGGTTGTGAAAGAGGTCTTGCTAGTAGCATGGTTGTGAAAGAGGTCTTGCTAGTAGCATGGTTGTGAAAGAGGTCTTGCTAGCAGCATGGTTGTGAAAGAGGTCTTGCTAGTAGCATGGTTGTGAAAGAGGTCTTGTAGTAGCATGGTTGTGAAAGAGGTCTTGCTAGTAGCATGGTTGTGAAAGAGGTCTTGCTAGTAGCATGGTTGTGAAAGAGGTCTTGCTAGTAGCATGGTTGTGAAAAAGGTCTTGGTAGTACCATGGTTGTGAAAGAGATCTTGGTAGTACCATGGTTGTGAAAGAGGTCTTGGTAGTACCATGGTTGTGAAAGAGGTCTTGCTAGTAGCATGGTTGTGAAAAAGGTCTTGCTAGCAGCATGGTTGTGAAAGAGGTCTTGGTAGTACCATGGTTGTGAAAGAGGTCTTGGTAGTACCATGGTTGTGAAAGAGGTCTTGCTAGTAACATGGTTGTGAAAAAGGTCTTGGTAGTACCATGGTTGTGAAAGAGGTCTTGGTAGTACCATGGTTGTGAAAGAGGTCTTGGTAGTACCATGGTTGTGAAAGAGGTCTTGCTAGCAGCATGGTTGTGAAAGAGGTCTTGTAGTAGCATGGTTGTGAAAAAGGTCTTGGTAGTACCATGGTTGTGAAAGAGGTCTTGTAGTACCATGGTTGTGAAAGAGGTCTTGGTAGTAGCATGGTTGTGAAAGAAGTTTTGCTAGTAGCATGGTTGTGAAAGAGGTCTTGCTAGTAGCATGGTTGTGAAAGAGGTCTTGCTAGTAGCATGGTTGTGAAAGAGGTCTTGCTAGTACAATGGTTGTGAAAGAGGTCTTGCTAGTACCATGGTTGTGAAAGAGGTCTTGCTAGTACCATGGTTGTGAAAAAGGTCTTAATTTTCTTCACAAAGTGTGTAGAGAGGGAAACGTGACATGATGAAGGTCTACACAGTGAAACATAATAAAACACTGGGCGAAACATCGCTACAATAAAAGGTGGTCGTAAAGCCTCTTTCTTAACATTTTGTTGCAATATTTAAGGGTAAATTCATCATATAGAGTTTTTTCAAACTTGGTATTTTCAATTGGCGATTGTCTTTCGTATAATCGTTTATCATTGCCTTTGTTTGGGAATATTTTCATCATGTTTTCCTGTTTTTTCCCCTTTTTTTTTTTTGGCTTCATTTTTACATTTATTGCCTATTGTTTGGGTCGTGATTCGTGGCCTTCTCGAGAGTCGTTTGAAATTCGGGAAGCACAGCTGATGGGAGGGTCGTGTTGTCGTCTATCCAGAGAATGTGGGTGGGTTGTTGTGGAGGAATCTGGTGGGGGTAATGTGGGTGTGTTGTGGTGGTGATGGAGAAAGGATTTAGTTAACCAGGGTGATCTGTAAAGGTGGTCAGAGAAGTGGCTGTTGGAGTTAAACCGAGAACATAATAGATCATGATGCTATAAGATGGTGATGGCTAAACTTTCAGTGTCTACGTTTTACAAGGAAAAAGAAGTGTATATGTCTGTGTAAAATGCAGTGTGCGTGCGAAACGTCGTATGTGTAAGCAGTGAAGGCAAGTTCCTGAGGCAGGAAGCAACGATCACAGGGGTACATGAGTACAGAAAGTACACAGAATAACAACTATCAAGGTTGACCAGAATGTATGTACTCTTGTGAGCCAGGATCAAGGCTAGAGTACAAACACACACACACATAGTAGCGACCAGCTAAGACACGACCACGAGTTGTGAATCGACCCCTGCAATACGAGTATACACAACACACACACAGGTGGGCAGGGAACAGGTGAGAAACAACACCTGTTGCTTCCAAGCAATCTCTCTCTCTCTCTCTCTCTCTCTCTCTCTCTCTCTCCTCTCTCTCTCCCAGCACACACACGTCACCTAGGCTGTAGAGCCCTACGGGCCGTTATCAGTCTTGATAGTTGGTACAGGTGGGTAGTAGGTGCAGGTGGGTAGTGGATGCAGGTGAGTATTAGGTGCAGGTGGGTAGTGGATGCAGGTGAGTTAGGTAGGCAGGTGGGTGGTCAGTGGTATGTGCAGGTGAGCAGTAGTAGGTGCAGGTGGAGTAGCAGTGGAGGTGCAGGTGGAGTGGCAGTAGGTAGGCAGGTGGGAGGTGCAGGTGAGAGTAGGCAGGTGGGTAGTGGTGCAGGTGAGAGTAGGCAGGTGGGTAGTGGATGCAGGTGAGTAGTAGGTGCAGGTGGGTAGTGGATGCAGAGTGGAGTGTAGGTGCAGGTGGGTGCAGTGGTTGCAGGTGAGTAGTAGGTGCAGGTGGGTAGTGGTTGCAGGTGAGTAGTAGGTGCAGGTGGGTAGTGGTTGCAGGTGAGTAGTAGGTGCAGGTGGGTAGTGGTTGCAGGTGAGAGTAGGTGCAGGTGGGTGAGTGGTTGCAGGTGAGTAGTAGGTGCAGGTGGGTAGTGGTTGCAGGTGAGTAGTGGTGCAGGTGAGTAGTGGTTGCAGGTGAGTAGTAGGTGCAGGTGGGTAGTGGTTGCAGGTGAGTAGTAGGTGCAGGTGGGTAGTGGTTGCAGGTGAGTAGTAGGTGCAGGTGAGTAGTGGTTGCAGGTGAGTAGTAGGTGCAGGTGGGTAGTGGTTGCAGGTGAGTAGTAGGTGCAGGTGGTAGTGGTGCAGGTGAGTAGTAGGTGCAGGTGGGAGTGGTTGCAGGTGAGTAGTAGGTGCAGGTGGTAGTGGTGCAGGTGAGTAGTAGGTGCAGGTGGGTAGTGGTTGCAGGTGAGTAGTAGGTGCAGGTGGGTAGTGGTTGCAGGTGAGTAGTAGGTGCAGGTGGGTAGTGGTTGCAGGTGAGTAGTAGGTGCAGGTGGGTAGTGGTTGCAGGTGAGTAGTAGGTGCAGGTGGGTAGTGGTTGCAGGTGAGTAGTAGGTGCAGGTGGGTAGTGGATGCAGGTGAGTAGTAGGTGCAGGTGGGTAGTGGTTGCAGGTGAGTAGTAGGTGCAGGTGGGTAGTGGGTGCAGGTGAGTAGTAGGTGCAGGTGGGTAGTGGTTGCAGGTGAGTAGTAGGTGCAGGTGGGTAGTGGTTGCAGGTGAGTAGTAGGTGCAGGTGGGTAGTGGTTACAGGTGGGTAGTGGGTGCAGGATGGTAGTGGTTGCAGGTGGGTAGTATGTGCAGGTGGGTAGTGGGTGCAGGTGAGTAGTAGGTGCAGGTGGGTAGTGGTTACAGGTGAATAGTAGGTGCAGGTGGGTAGTGGGTGCAGGTGGGTAGTGGTTGCAGGTGGGTAGTTGGTGCAGGTGGGTAGTGTGTGCAGGTGAGTAGTGGGTGCAGGTGGGTAGTGGGTGCAGGTGGGTAGTGGGTGCAGGTGAGTAGTGGGTGCAGGTGGGTAGTGGGTGCAGGTGGGTAGTATTTGCAGGTGGGTTGTGGGTGCAGGTGGGTAGTGGTTGCAGGTGGGTAGTGGGTGTAGGTGGGTAGTGGGTGCAGGTGGGTAGTGGGTGCAGGTGAGTAGTGGGTGCAGGTGGGTAGTGGTTGCAGGTGGGTAGTGGGTGTAGGTGGGTAGTGGGTGCAGGTGGGTAGTGGTTGCAGGTGGGTAGTGAGTGCAGGTGGGTAGTGGTTGCAGGTGGGTAGTGGTTGCAGGTGGGTAGTGAGTGCAGGTGGGTAGTGGTTGCAGGTGGGTAGTGGGTGTAGGTGGGTAGTGGTTGCAGGGGAGTAGTGGGTGTAGATGGGTAGTGGGTGCAGGTGGCCCCAGTAAGGTATGAACGTCTGGTACATAAACAAATCTTCAATATTTTTAACCCAGCAGACATACAAAATCCTTCGCACAAGTCGCGCCGGATAAAAACCGCGAAGAACGCGCTTTCCGCGGTCTTTTTTTTTTTTTTTGCGTCTTAAAGACGCTGGCGATCAATAAAGTTGCCGCTACAGAAACATCGCGGGGCAGCGTAGCAATCTTTGATAAAAACATCTGTAAGCAACTCAACCTGCTTGTTGCAGAAGAGCAAAACAAAGTCTCGTTCAAAACATCTGGAGTTGACGTTTTGAACAACGGTATCCTTTGTACGTTTATCTTCTTTTTCTCCAGATTGTATTATTATCTTATATCTCAGTGTATATACACTAAGAGGTGTATATCTCAGTGTATATACACTAAGAGGTGTATATCTCAGTGTATATACACTAAGAGGTGTATATCTCAGTGTATATACACTAAGAGGTGTATATCTCAGTGTATATACACTAAGAGGTGTATATCTCAGTGTATATACACTAAGAGGTGTATATCTCAGTGTATATACACTGAGAGGTGTATATCTCAGTGTATATACACTGGTAGTTTACATTAATCAGTATTTTAGGTATTAAAGTATTCTTGACTGGTGGTGTACAGGTGACATGCAGCCTTAATGACCCTCGTGTAGTAGATAGACTATAAACCCCATTAACCAACCTTAATGACCCTGGTGTAGTAGATAGACTTTAAACCCCATTAACCAACCTTAATGACCCTCGTGTAGTAGATAGACTTTAAACTCCATTAACCAACCTTAATGACCCTCGTGTAGTAGATAGACTTTAAATTCCATTAACCAGCCTTAATGACCCTCGTGTAGTAGATAGACTTTAAACTCCATTAACCAGCCTTAATGACCCTCGTGTAGTAGATAGACTTTAAACCCCATTAACCAATCTTAATGACCCTCGTGTAGTAGATAGACTTTAAACTCCATTAACCAACCTTAATGACCCTCGTGTAGTAGATAGACTTTAAACCCCATTAACCAGCCTTAATGACCCTCGTGTAGTAGATAGACTTTAAACCCCTTTAACCAATCTTAATGACCTTCGTGTAGTAGATAGACTTTAAACTCCATTAACCAACCTTAATGACCCTCGTGTAGTAGATAGACTTTAAACCTCATTAACCAACCTAATAGATCATAATAGATGTAATAACCTTGTTGTGTTTGGAAGGGTCGAGTCGTATTGCCCTGACTCCTCATCCTTGATCAGTGACGTGACTTCTCTAGTTGTGTTACTGTCAACAATACTATCTTGGCAGTGTGTTGGGGCAGTGTATGTGCACACGCCAGGTGTTCGGGCAGTGTATGTGCACACGCCAGGTGTTCGGGCAGTGTATGTGCACATGCCAGGTGTTGGGGCAGTGTATGTGCACACGCCAGGTGTTGGAGCAGTGTATGTGCACACGCCAGGTGTTGGAGCAGTGTATGTGCACACGCCAGGTGTTGGGGTAGTGTATGTGCACACGCCAGGTGTTGGGGCAGTGTATGTGCACACGCCAGGTGTTGTTGCAGTGTATGTGCACACGCCAGGTGTTGGGGCAGTGTATGTGCACACGCCAGGTGTTGGGGCAGTGTATGTGCACACGCCAGGTGTGTGTGTATGTGTACATAATGTATGTAAACTGTGTATAGTTACCCACCTATACACGCTCTTGCAAACCAGTCAGAACTAAATTATCTGATTTCCTCTCTCAAGCCAATCAGAATTGAATTACATTATTCAAACCAATCAGAATTACATTATCAGATCCCTTGTTTAATTTCTAACCAGTCGGAATGAAATCATCTGATTTTCTTCCCCAGAGTAATCAGAATGAAATCATCTGATTTTCAGAGCAATCAGGAGAGAATCACCTGATTGTTCTCATCTGAGATCATCAATTTTAAGAGCAGTTTAACGTCTATGATTTAGAAAGTATGAGAAGTACACAAGAGTTCTTGCATTAAGCTAGGTCAGGATTCTGAGTGAACCAATCAGTCTTGAAGGTGATTACACCTTAGTCCAGGTTTATGATGCTTGGCTGCCTCCACATAGTGATTAGGGAGGCGCAAAATATATGATAGCTAATAATGCGGTACAGTTAGTTAGTTCTTTAAGCAAAATACGCGATGATGCCTCACCCCCTCCCCTGCCAGGCGTGGTGTTTACACAGGTTACCTTTATTTACACAGGTTGGGGTGTGTTTTACACAGGGTTGATGTATTTACACATGTCTGGTGTATTTTACACAGGTCTGGTGTGTTTTACACAGGTCTGGTGTGTTTTACACAGGTCCCCATTCATTTATGCTGCTCCCTCCCCTCCTCTCTCCCCTCCCCTCTTTGCCCTCTTCCCTCTCTCCTCAGTGCCCTGGTAGACAGGTCGACCCTTTATATAAGATGGTGCTGGTTTTAAGAGAGGTTGTGCTAGTTCTAAGATGGGTTGTGCTAATTCTAAGATGGGTTGTGCTAGTTCTAAGAGAGATTATGCTAGTTCTAAGATGGGTGCTAGTTCTAAGATAAGTAGTTCTAGTAATAATGGGATCCTATCTAGCAGGGTGGTGTGAGTGTTACTAGGAAGGTATCTTGTCTACATGACTGGTATATAAGCTACCAAGGTGGGAGAGAGAGATGTCTACATGACTGGTATATAAGCTACCAAGGTGGGAGAGAGAGCGCAGGTGCCACAGAGGTTGCTGCAAGGTGGGAGAGAGAGCGCAGGTGCCACAGAGGTTGCTGCAAGGTGGGAGAGAGAGCAGGTGCAGAGGGCTGCAGGTGGAGAGCCAGGCCAGAGGTTGCTGCAAGGTGGGAGAGAGAGCGCAGGTGCCACAGAGGTTGCTGCAAGGTGGGAGAGAGAGCGCAGGTGCCACAGAGGTTGCTGCAAGGTGGGAGAGAGAGAGCGCAGGTGCCACAGAGGTTGCTGCAAGGTGGGAGAGAGAGCGCAGGTGCCACAGAGGTTGCTGCAAGGTGGAGAGAGAGCGCAGGTGCCACAGAGGTTGCTGCAAGGTGGAGAGAGAGCGCAGGTGCCACAGAGGTTGCTGCAAGGTGGGAGAGAGAGCGCAGGTGCCACAGAGGTTGCTGCAAGGTGGGAGAGAGACGCAGGTGCCACAGAGGTTGCTGCAAGGTGGAGAGAGAGCGCAGGTGCCACAGAGGTTGCTGCAAGGTGGAGAGAGAGAGGCAGGTGCCACAGAGGTTGCTGCAAGGTGGGAGAGAGAGCAGGTGCCACAGAGGTTGCTGCAAGGTGGGAGAGAGAGCGCAGGTGCCACAGAGGTTGCTGCAAGGTGGGAGAGAGAGAGCAGGTGCCACAGAGGTTGCTGCAAGGTGGGAGAGAGAGAGCAGGTGCCACAGAGGTTGCTGCAAGGTGGAAGAGAGAGAGAGAGCAGGTGCCACAGAGGTTGCTGCAAGGTGGGAGAGAGAGAGCAGGTGCCACAGGTTGCTGCAAGGTGGGAGAGAGAGAGCAGGTGCCACAGAGGTTGCTGCAAGGTGGAAGAGAGAGAGAGAGCAGGTGCCACAGAGGTTGCTGCAAGGTGGGAGAGAGAGAGCAGGTGCCACAGAGGTTGCTGCAAGGTGGAAGAGAGAGAGAGAGCAGGTGCCACAGAGGTTGCTGCAAGGTGGGAGAGAGAGAGCAGGTGCCACAGGTTGCTGCAAGATGCTGCAACAATAATAACACTAGCAACAACAACAGTGCAGAAGTCACTGTTGGCATTTACCACACGTGCCCGAAAACAACTGTTCTGTCTGCTGCTGCTGTTACTATTTGCTGCTGCTGCTGCTACTGCTGGTGCTGGTGCTGCTGCTGCTGCTGCTACTGCTGCTGCTGGTGTTGCTGCTGCTGCTCCTGCTGCTGCTGGTGCTGCTGCTGCTCCTGCTGGTGGTGGTGGTGCTGTTGCTGCTGCTGCTCCTGCTGCTGCTGCTGGTGGTGGTGGTGGTGCTGCTGCTGCTCCTGCTGCTGCTGGTGGTGCTCCTGCTGCTGCTGCTACTGCTCCTACTGCTGGTGGTGGTGCTGCTGCTGCTGGTGTTGGTGTGCTGTTGCTGCTGCTCATGCTGCTGCTAGTGGTGCTGTTGCTGCTGCTGCTCCTGCTGCTGCTGGTGGTACTGTTGCTGCTGCTGCTGCTGCTGCTGCTGGTGCTGCTGATGGTGGTGCTGCTGGTGCTGCTGGTGGTGGTGCTGCTGCTGCTGCTCCTGCTGCTGCTTGTGGTGGTGCTGTTGCTGCTGCTGCTCCTGCTGCTGGTGGTGGTGCTCCTGCTGCTGCTGCTACTGCTCCTACTGCTGGTGGTGGTGGTTCTGTTGCTGCTGCTGCTCCTGCTGCTGGTGGTGGTGCTGCTACTGCTCCTGCTGCTGGTGGTGGTGCTGCTACTGCTCCTACTGCTGGTGGTGCTGCTGCTGCTGTTACTGTTGCTGCTGCTGCTCCTGCTGCTACTAGTGGTGCTGCTGCTGCTGCTCCTGCTGCTGCTGCTGGTGGTGCTGTTGATGCTGCTGCTCCTGCTGCTGCTGGTGGTGCTCCTGCTGCTGCTGCTACTGCTCCTACTGCTGGTGGTGGTGCTGCTGCTGCTGGTGGTGGTGCTGTTGCTGCTGCTGCTCCTGCTGGTGGTGGTGGTGCTGCTACTGCTCCTACTGCTGGTGGTGGTGGTGCTTCTGCTGTTACTGTTGCTGCTGCTGCTCCTGCTGCTGCTGGTGGTGGTGCTGCTGCTGCTCCTGCTGCTGCTGCTGGTGCTGCTGGTGGTGGTGCTGTTGCTGCTGCTGCTCTTGCTGCTGGTGGTGGTGCTGCTGGTGTTGGTGCTGCTGATCATGCTGGTGGTGGTGGTGCTGTTGCTGCTGCTGCTCCTGCTGCTGGTGGTGCTGCTGCTGCTGCTCCTGCTGCTGCTGCTGGTGGTGCTGCTGGTGGTGGTGCTGTTGCTGCTGCTGCTCTTGCTGCTGGTGGTGGTGCTGCTGGTGTTGGTGCTGCTGCTCATGCTGCTGCTGGTGGTGCTGTTGCTGCTGCTGCTCCTGCTGCTGCTGGTGGTACTGTTGCTGCTGCTGCTCCAGCTGCTGCTGATGGTGTTGCTGCTGCTGGTGGTGTTGCTGCTGCTGGTGGTGCTGCTGCTGCTCCTGCTGGTGGTGGTGGTGCTGCTGTTGCTGCTGCTGGTGGTGCTGCTGCTGCTCCTGCTGCTGCTCCTGCTGCTGCTCGTGCTGCTGCTGGTGGTGCTGCTGGTGGTGGTGGTGCTGGTGGTGGTGCTGCTGCTGCTCCTGCTGCTGCTGCTGGTGGTGGTGCTGGTGGTGCTGCTGGTGGTGCTGCTGCTGCTCCTGCTGCTGCTGCTGGTGGTGCTGCTGGTGGTGCTGCTGCTGGTGGTGCTGCTGGTGGTGCTGCTGGTGGTGGTGGTGCTGGTGGTGCTATTGCTCACACGACGTCAGTAATTTGTTGTCAAAAGAAGTAAAAACGAGAGAAAATTCACATTTCCATGTTTTCCATAAAAAATGGTTGTATTTATGGTTGTTTTGGGCGGGGTGGTTCACCCATTATTACTGCCCCATGATGGGGGTATATGGGTAGCTGGGCCATTAAAGATGGGCTTAATTACTCAATATCTTGATGTTGTCTTGTATGTTGTGTGTGTGTACTCACCTATTTGCGGTTGCAGGGGTCGATTCACAGCTCCTGGACCCGCCTCTTCACTGGTCGCTGCTAGGTCATTCTTCCTGTTCCATGAGCTTTATCATACCTCTTCTTAAAGCTATGTATGGATGCTGCCTCCACTACATCGCTTCCCAAACTATTCCACTTCCCGACCACTCTGTGACTGAAGAAATACTTCCTAACATCCCTGTGATTCATCTGAGTCTTCAACTTCCAACTGTGTCCCCTTGTTGCTGTGTCCCATCTCAGGAACATTCTGTCTCTGTCCACCTTGTCGATTCCTCTCAGTATTTTATATGTCGTTATCATATCCCCCTTATCTCTCTTGTCCTCCAGTGTCGTCAGGTCGATTTCCCTTAACCTCTCCTCGTAGGACATATCCTCTAGCTCTGGAACTAGTCTTGTTGCAAACCTTTGCACTTCTCTAGTTTCCTTACGTGCTTGGCTAGGTGTGGGTTCCAAACTGGTGCTGCATACTCCAATATGGGCCTGACATACACGGTGTACAGGGTCCTGAACGATTCCTTGTGCATGTGTTTGTGTGTGTGTGTGTGTGTACTCACCTAATTGTACTCACCTAATTGTGGTTGCAGGGGTCGAGACTCAGCTCCTGGCCCCGCCTCTTCGCTGTCTGCTACTGGGTCTCTGCTCTCCCTGCTCCATGAGCTTTATCATACCTTGTCTTAAAACTATGTATGGTTCCTGCCTCCACTATATCTTTCTCTAGACTATTCCACTTCCTGACTACTCTGTGGCTGAAGAAATGCTTCCTGACATCCCTTTGACTCATCTGAGTCTTCAGCTTCCAGTTGTGTCCCCTTGTTTCTGTGTTCCCTCTCTGGGAAAAATCCTGTCACTGTCTACCTTGTCAATTCCCCGCAGTATTTTGTATGTCGTTATCATGTCTCCTCTGACCCTTCTTTCCTCCAGTGTTGTTAGTCCTATTTCCCTCAACCTTTCTTCATAAGGACAGACCCCTGAGTTGTGGAACTAACCTTGTCGCAAACCTTTGCACTTTCTCTAGTTTCCTTCCTTACGTGTGTGTTTGTGTGTTTGTGTGTGTTTGTATGTTAATATGTGTATGTTAATGTGTATGTTTGTGTGTGTTTGTATGTTAATATGTGTATGTTAATGTGTATGTGTGCGTGTTTGTTTGTTTCCCTTCATGGCACCATCATGGCACTCAAGACATGGTGTATATACTTATAAATAGTGTAGGGAATTATGGGATGCTACCATGATCTTCCTTACCTACCTACCTCCTTCTCTCCCTTCCTTCTCCCTGAGGGAGAGTATAAGTAGACCTCCATCCCTTGCTTCTTCCTGAGGGAGAGTATAGGTACACCTCCTTTGCTTCTCCCTGAGGGAGAGTATAGGTACACCTCCCTTGCTTCTCCCTGAGGGAGAGTATAGGTAGACCTCCTTTGCTTCTCCCTGAGGGAGAGTATAGGTAGACCTCCCTTGCTTCTCCCTGAGGGAGAGTATAGGTAGACCTCCCTTGCTTCTCCCTGAGGGAGAGTATAGGTAGACCTCCCTTGCTTCTCCCTGAGGGAGAGTATTGGTAGACCTCCCTTGCTTCTCCCTGAGGGAGAGTATAGGTAGACCTCCCTTGCTTCTCCCTGAGGGAGAGTATTAGTAGACCTCCCTTGCTTCTCCCTGAGGGAGAGTATAGGTAGACCTCCCTTGCTTCTCCCTGAGGGAGAGTATAGGTAGACCTCCCTTGCTTCTCCCTGAGGGAGAGTATAGTGAGACCTCCTTGCTTCTCCCTGAGGGAGAGTATAGTAGACCTCCCTTGCTTCTCCCTGAGGGAGAGTATGGTAGACCTCCCTTGCTTCTCCCTGAGGGAGAGTATGGTGACCTCCTTGCTTCTCCCTGAGGGAGAGTATAGGTAGACCTCCCTTGCTTCTCCCTGAGGGAGAGTATTGAGTAGACCTCCCTTGCTTCTCCCTGAGGGAGAGTATAGGTAGACCTCCCTTGCTTCTCCCTGAGGGGGAGTATTAGTAGACCTCCTTGCTTCTCCCTGAGGGAGAGTATAGGTAGACCTCCTTGCTTCTCCCTGAGGGAGAGTATGGTAGACCTCCTTGCTTCTCCCTGAGGGAGAGTATAGGTAGACCTCCTTGCTTCTCCCTGAGGGAGAGTATAGTAGACCTCCCTTGCTTCTCCCTGAGGGAGAGTATAGGTAGACCTCCCTTGCTTCTCCCTGAGGGAGAGTATTGGTAGACCTCCTTGCTCTCCCTGAGGGAGAGTATAGGTAGACCTCCTTGCTTCTCCCTGAGGGAGAGTATAGATAGACCTCCTTGCTTCTCCCTGAGGGAGAGTATAGGTAGACCTCCTTGCTTCTCCCTGAGGGAGAGTATAGGTAGACCTCCTTGCTTCTCCCTGAGGGGAGTATTGAGACCTCCGTGCTTCTCCTGAGGAGGATTAGTAGACCTCCCTTGCTTCTCCCTGAGGGAGAGTATAGGTAGACCTCCCTTGCTTCTCCCTGAGGGAGAGTATAGGTAGACCTCCCTTGCTTCTCCCTGAGGGAGAGTATAGGTAGACCTCCCTTGCTTCTCCCTGAGGGAGAGTATAGGTAGACCTCCCTTGCTTCTCCATGAGGGAGAGTATAGGTAGACCTCCCTTGCTTCTCCCTGAGGGAGAGTATGGTAGACCTCCTTGCTTCTCCCTGAGGGAGAGTATAAGTAGACCTCCCTTGCTTCTCCCTGAGGGAGAGTATAGAGTAGACCTCCCTTGCTTCTCCTGAGGAGAGTATAGGTAGACCTCCCTTGCTTCTCCCTGAGGAGAGTATAGGTAGACCTCCTTGCTTCTCCCTGAGGAGAGTATAGGTAGACCTCCCTTGCTTCTCCCTGAGGGAGAGTATAGGTAGACCTCCCTTGCTTCTCCCTGAGTGAGAGTATAGGTAGACCTCCCTTGCTTCTCCCTGAGGGAGAGTATAGGTAGACCTCCCTTGCTTCTCCCTGAGGGAGAGTATAGGTAGACCTCCCTTGCTTCTCCCTGAGGGAGAGTATAGGTAGACCTCCTTGCTTCTCCTGAGGAGAGTATAGGTAGACCTCCCTTGCTTCTCCTGAGGGAGAGTATAGGTAGACCTCCCTTGCTTCTCCCTGAGGGAGAGTATAGGTAGACCTCCCTTGCTTCTCCCTGATTGAGAGTATACGTAGACCTCCCTTGCTTCTCCCTGAGGGAGAGTATAGGGAGACAGACAGTTCACCTTCACTGTTCATCCTCCTATATTTATTTTAACTACGAAAAACTGACACTTGGCAAGCACATCACCTGCCCTATGTTGTACTCACCTAGTTGTGGTTGCAGGGGTCGAGTCACAGCTCCTGGCCCCGCCTCTTCACTGGCCGCTACTGGATCACTCTCCCTGCGCCATGAGCTTTATCATACCTTGTCTTAAAACTATGTATGGTTCCCGCCTCCATTATATCGTTCTCTAAACTATTCCACTTCCTGACTACTCTATGGCTGAAGAAATGCTTCCTAACATCCCTCTGACTCATCTGAGTCTTCAGCTTCCAGTTGTGTCCCCTTGTTTCTGTGTTCCCTCTCTTGAACATCCTGTCACTATCTACCTTGTCGATTCCCCGCAGTATTTTGTATGTCGTTATCATGTCTCCTCTGACCCTTCTTTCCTCCAGTGTTGTTAGTCCTATTTCCCTCAACCTTTCTTCATAAGACAGACCCCTGAGTTGTGGAACTAACCTTGTCGCAAACCTTTGCACTTTCTCTATTTCTTGACGTGCTTGTGTGTGTGTGTATGTGTGTTGTGTGTGTGTGTGTTGTGTGGGTTGTGTGTGTGTGTGTTGTGTGTGTGTGTGTGTTGTGTGTGTGTGTGTGTTGTGTGGGTTGTGTGTGTGTGTGTTGTGTGTGTGTGTGTTGTGTGGGTTGTGTGTGTGTGTGTTGTGTGTGTGTTATGTGTTGTGTGTGTGTTGTGTGTGTGTGTACTCACCTATTTGTACTCACCTATTTGTGGTTGCAGGGGTCGAATCATAGCTCCTGGCCCCGCCTCTTCACTGATTGCTACTAGGTCCTCTCTCTCCCTGCTCCATGAGCTTTATCAAACCTCGTCTTAAAACTATGTATGGTTCCTGCCTCCACTACGTCACTTTCTAGGATATTCCACTTCCTGACAACTCTATGACTGAAGAAATACTTCCTAACATCTCTTTGACTCATAGGAGTCTTCAACTTCCAATTATGACCCCTTGTTTCTGGGTTCCTCTCTGGAACATCTTGTATCTGTCCGCCTTATCTATTCCTCGCAGTATTTTATATGTCGTTATCATGTCTCCCCTAACCCTCCTGTCCTCTAGTGTCGTCAGGCCGATTTCCCTTAACCTTTCTTTGTAGGACAATCCCCTTAGCTCTGGGACTATTCTTGTTGCAAACTTTTGCACTTTCTCTAGTTTCTTGACGTGCTTGACCAGGTGTGGGTTCCAAACTGGTGCTGCATACTCCAGTATGGGCCTGACGTATATGATGTACAGAGTCTTGAATGATTCCTTAGTGAGGTATTGGAACGCTATTCTTAGGTTTGCCAGCCGCCCGTATGCTGCAGCAGTTATCTGATTAATGTGTGCCTCAGGAGATGTGCTCGGTATTATACTCACCCCAAGATCTTTTTCCTTGAGTGAGGTTTGCAGTCTTTGGCCACCTAGACTATACTCTGTCTGCGGTCTTCTTTGCCCTTCCCCGATCTTCATGACTTTACATTTGGCAGGGTTAAATTCAAGGAGCCAGTTACTGGACCAGGCTTGTATTCTGTCCATGTCTCTTTGTAGTCCTGCCTGATCCTCGACTGATTTAATTCTTCTCATTAATTTCACATCATCTGCAAACAGGGGCACTTCTGAGTCTATCCCTTCCGTTATGTCATTCACATATACCAAAAACAGTACCGGTCCCAGGACTGACCCTTGTGGAACCCCACTCGTCACAGGTGCCCACTCTGACACCTCGTCACGTACCATGACTCGTTGTTGCCTCCCTGTCAGATATTCTCTGATCCATTGCAGTGCCTTTCCTGTTACGTGTGCCTGATCCTCTAGCTTTTGCATTAACCTCTTGTGAGGAACTGTGTCGAACGCCTTCTTGCAGTCCAAGAAAATACAGTCTATCCACCCCTCTCTCTCGTGTCTTACTTCTGTTACCTTGTCATAAAACTCCAGTAGGTTTGTGACACAGGATTTTCCTTCCCTGAAACCGTGCTGGTTGTCGTTTATAAGCTTGTGTCTTTCTAGGTGCTCCACCATTCTCCTCCTGATGATCTTCTCCATGACTTTGCATACTATACACGTCTGTAATTTAATGCCTCATGTCTGTCTCCTTTCTTAAAAATTGGGACTACATTTGCCATCTTCCACACCTCAGGTAGTTGCCCAGTTTCAATGGATGTGTTGAAGATTTTTGTTAGTGGCATTCA
>WNWK01022182.1:0-32959 GCA_009830355.1 Cherax destructor
GCATACCTAGGCATATTATTGGCCATCTTGTAATATCAACTTTAATGTATAACAAATAAGAAACCCCCACCTTGTATTACATGAAATAAAGGATTTGAATTTGAAAGGCCCCGTTAACAAAATTTCGGAAAACAAAATTTTTTTTGGGAATCGGTTGGCGAAAAATTTTTACCGAAAGGTATTAGACTTTCCGCCTGCTCCCCAAGGAGGACGCCAGGAAGCGTTGTTTACCAGAGAAACATTACCTAGCGTGCTCTTTCAAAGATTCACAATATTTTGGTGTCTTTTTTTGGTTTAGTTATTGCCACTGTGAAATAAGTCCCCAAAGGGTCCAAAGAAGCTTCCTAGTGGCCCCCCTGTGGTAAAGAGAGTGGGGAAAACACCATCGAACTGAAGAAGGAAATCATAGAAAAATATGGGGTGGTGACGCCTGAGTGTTTTGGCCAGGATGTACAAAAAAAAACCCCATCTAGTCCCTTTTTGGCACTATCCTGGCACAAAGAAATGAGATCAAGGAAAACTAATGTTGCAAAAGGGGTTAATTTGTTAACAAAACAAAGATCAAAAAAAGTGGATGAGGTTGGAAATTGTTGTTTGGGGGGGATCCATGAAAACAGAGAGCGGGTGATAGATTTCATGGCCCAAAATTTTGGGAAAAAGGGAAGGAAGTTCACGCAGATCTTGTCAAGACAATGCCTGGAACCAGTGGTGAGGGAAGGGTTTTGGGGCCCGCAAAGGCTGGTTTGAGATGTTTAAGAAACGTAGTGGCAAAACAATGTTGTGAGGGGGATGGTGAGGCAGCCAGGGTTTTAGACAAACGGGAGCTTAAAAATTTGTCACGAATTCAAGGGGTTCGTAGAGGCTGAACAACCTCCCCCAAAAAGTGTTTAATTGTGATGAAAAAGGCCTGTTGTTCTTTGGGAAAAATGTTGAAGAGTCGCCAGAAACAGAGGACTGGCGGGGGTTAGTATATTGTGGGAGATGAGGTGGGAATAGATTTCCCTTTGAATTAACTTTTCAAAGTTTTTTGGAGAGAAGGGGTAAGTTAGATATTGGCCTATAGTTATTCAGGTCTGTTTGATCTCCTTTTATGTAGGGGGGGTAACCCTTTTTATTTTGTTTTGAGGGGAAGGTGGAGGATTCATTAGATTTTTTAAAAGGGTGTTGCAAAAATTGGTGATAGTATTTGAAAAACTTTTTGTATATATAAGGTGGTAAGTTATTTAGATCTCCTCCCCTTTTTTTTTTAATGTGTTAAAAAAGCGAGATTTCCCTTTTTAAGTTTGGGTTTTGGAGCTAAAATAGTGTATTCAGGTAGGTGCCAATGAGGTAGTCTTTAAAGGTGGAGTTTACCGGGGTTTTACCTGGAGAGAATTCCGGGGGTCAACCCCCCTGCGACCAGTCTGTAACCAGTGTTTGAACTTGTGACTTGTTTCCTTGGGGTATTACATATTTTTAACTATTACAGTAATTTTAAAACGTATTATTATATTATTATCATTATATTATACGTATTATTATTACAGCCTCCCCCTTACTTAGAAACGTGCTTGTTTACTGAGGGCTCGGACTTGGGGGCTCTCTGACCGGTATGCATACATAAATAATGTATATTAGAGCTGATTTCCTCTATTCTTTTTTTATTAAAAATTCAGTACACTACTGTATTAACTTTTAAAAAATATACTTAAAATGTTATAAATGGTGCCAAGGTGACATTAAAACAATATAAAAGATGGTTGACACAAATCCCCTACCATTATCCCTATCATCCATTACGCCCCTTCGACTTGCGACCATGTTTTCTATGCAAATGTTCGGGGAAATAAACAACTGTTTTTGCTGTACACAGTGTTTCTCCTAAACCTTACAGTATAAAATACAATACTAACAGCATAAAAACTAAAGAAAAAAATGAAATACCAAAATAAAACAAAAAAAATAAAATCATTCCCTAATGTTATGCTGATTTTAGTAGAAAGGGGTTCGACTTAAATCCTTTTTTGACTTACGACCGGTTAGTCAGAAAAGCTGGTTTTGTAAATCGGATGGTACCTGAAATTATGCTCCTTGCTTAGCGGGGGAATTCGTTTACCAAAGTGGTCTTATGGAACTCCGTCATTAAGTGAGAAGCTGTATTATTATTAAAAATTTAAAATCGTCGTACTAATTGAACAGTGGCGTCATTTGTTTACTCTTGAACATCAAAAAAATAAACATTTCTTTTCTTTGAGCTCAATTTTTTAAGGTAGTTTTCTTTTTAAAACCCAAATTAAAATCATATCTATTTCTGTAATATATCTTCCTTCTATCAAAGATACCAAACAAACGAGAATAAACCATAAAAACCATAAAAAAAATATACCGCAAAGGGGCCCGTAATGGCTGAAAAATTGAACCCCGTTATTTATGGTCCAATTTTTTTCCCAATTTTGGTTTATGTTAAAAAAGCTCTTTCCTTTAAACATTGCCCGTTTAAATTAGATAGTCCAACAAACAAATGAGCCCAAATTTCCCCTAGAGCAAGAGCCCCTCACCAGCTAAGGAACCTCCCTTGGGGCCATCGCATCTGGAAATTTCCCCCATCTGGATGAAAAAAAACCCCCAAATTGACTGCTCGTATCGGGAAAAACTTGCCCGGTTCCCTCGTTAGTAGAGGTTCCATGTTAACAGAAGGCTCCTGGCTATCAAAACCATTTTGGACAGCCTAATTTAAACTTTGTCTCCCAGGATGTGATCCCAACAGTCCGCCAACCCCAGTCTACTTCTGCTGGTAAACCCCGGGAGGGTTAGTTGGTAGAAATCCTCAGCCCCGGCAGAAAAAGTAGGTACCTAGGTGTTTGTCAACTTTGTGGGGTCACATCCGGGGAAAAGGTTAACCCCCCCGGGGCCGGGCCACAGGGCGTTGCCCCTGGCACTCTCTCCGGGTATAAACCCCCCAGTGTTTCCCCCCCTTCCCGGGGATTGAACCATGGACAATCTGTGTGTGAAGCGAGCGTTGCCACCAGGCCTCGGGCCACTCTCCCCGGCCACGGGCCACTCTGCCGGGCCATGGGCCACTCTGCCGGGGCCATGGGCCACTTTTCCCCAGGCCACGGGCCACTCAGCCGGGGCCACGGGCCACTCTGGGCCACGGGCCCTCTGCCAGGCCACGGGCCACTCTGCCGGGGCCACGGGCCCTCTCCCCAGGGCACGGGCCACTCTCCCCAGGCCAGGGGCCCACTCTGCCAGGCCAGGGGCCCCACTCTGCCGGGGCCAGGGGTCACTCTGCCAGGCCATGGGCCACCCCCCGGGGCCATGGGCCACTCTCCCAGGCCATGGGCCACTCTCCCCAAGCCATGGGCCACTCTCCCGGGCCCCGGGGCCTCACCCAAAGGCCACGGGGCACTCTGCCAGGCCATGGGCCACTCTGACAGGCCATGGGCCCTCTGACAGGCCATGGGCCCCTCTGCCAGGCCACGGGGCACTCTGCCAGGCCAGGGGGCCCCCCGCCAGGCCATGGGGCCCTCGCCAGGCCATGGGGCACTCTGCCAGGCCATGGGGCACTCTGGCCAGGGCCCATTGGGGGGCCATTTCCCCAGGCCATGGGCCACTCTCCCGCCCCAGGGCCACTCCGGGCCAGGCCCCCAATTGGGCCCCTCTGCCAGGCCACGGGCCCTGCCGGGCCATGGGCCACCCCGCCAGGCCATGGGCCACTCTGCCAGGCCAGGGCCACTCTGCCAGGCCATGGGCCACTCTGCCAGGCCAGGGGCCCACTCTGCCCAGGCCATGGGCCACTCTCCCCGGGGGGACCCCCAAATGGGCCACTCTGCCAGGCCACGGGCCACTCTTATTAATTTTTACTATACTAGTTGAAGAATAAGACACTTGTACAACATTTGGGAATCTTTATTGGGGAAACGTTTTGACAGCTAGTAATTTTTTCCCAGTCAAGAATGGTGGAAGATGAGGAGTGGGGTAATCAGTCCCTCAGCCTGGAGTCGATGTGTTGGATGTATTGGACTAAAGGGCCACCAACCTGAGTAACATTTCCACAATAAGTATTCCCAATGTTGCAAAAATTTATCACCCCTTTTAAACTTAATATCCCTGTTGCCTCAAGGGAGAATAATAATGTGACCAACACAATGTGACTAACCTTTTATGCAGTAGTGAGTCAGTAGTAAGAAAAAGTAACAACATATTAAAAAAGAAACAATGAGGACTCCGCCTTGTACTGCTGTTTGTGTTGGGGTTATAAGGCTCACTGACAGCAAAGCCGTATCAAGCCCCCTTTCTCGATGGTACCACCAAGATTTGTTGCACAAGAATAGGCGATAAAAAACAAGAAAAAAAAGTTCCTACCCCCCACCCATCTATTTGCAGGGTGAAAACATTATCTACGTTAAAACTTACAGATATCTTGATGTAGATGTACCATTTAACCCCCCACTATACCACAACTAAAAAAAAAATGCAAAGATTGACTAAATCTCTTAAAGCTGTTGCTGGCAAAACCCCCAACTATGGTGCTAATGTGAGAATCTTGAGAATGATGTACATAGCCTATGTTATGCTGCCCCCATGTTGATATTAGCTAGAAAAGTTCTCTCCTCCCCTTTGGGAGTTAATGCAAAATGAAGCCCCAGAATTATTCTTGGCTGTTTCATTTAAGAAAAAAGGTTCTTAATATGAGGAAAAAAATTAATTATTACTAGTATCAGTAATATAAATTTGAGATTAACACTGTACTTGATATTAGAATGTTAAGAAATGAACCAGACACTGTCATAATAAATCTTACTAAATGTCTAAAAAACAACCCCACAATCTAAATGGATTGTGAAAACATCCCAATTACTTTAAGTTTTATAACCTGCATGAACTGTATCACTGTAGGCAAAAAGAGCATTTCCCCCCTCCATGGAAGATGTGTTCATTTAATATCACTACCTGCAAGCCCCCCCCCAAAGAAGCTCTTTTTAGTAACCCCTTCATTAAATCACTTCCCCCAAATGCACAGCATATTGGGGGCTTTTGGCATGTACATCTCATTAAGAAATATATTTTGGGTCTACCATGTATCTTGTACCATGTCACAATAAAGTATTATTATTATTATTATTATTATTATTATTATTATTATTATTATTATTATTATTATTATTATTATTATTATTTTTAAAAAAAAAAGCAACGGTTCCAAAAAAAAATCTCGGCTAGATGGAAATAAAAAATTTATTTTTCAAGTTATATACATTGATGGATTTAAACAGGGGGTCTTCTGGCGGGGTCATCTGCTCTTGTTGCCCCTCTCTAGTTAAGAACGATAATAAATTTGTTGAGTTAGGCATAAGAATTAACAACTGGGCGTCTACAAAACGGGTTGTTTGCAATCCTAAGGGCGCTAAAGCTAATTATGACACCCCCTGGAGTATATCTGAAAAGATTTGGGGGGTCAACACCCCCCGCGGCCCATTCTGTGACCAGGCCCCCATGTTGGATCAGGGCCTGATCAACCCCCCCTGTTACTGCTATCCGCACCGTCCAACGTATGAATCACAGCCTGGCTGGTCAGGTCCCGGGCTTTAGGTGCCTGACCACCCAAATTTTGCTATCCGCCGGCCCAACGTATGAATCACAGCCTGGCTGGTCAGGTACCGACTTTAGGTGCCTCCTCCAGTCCCCGTTGAAGCCGGCCAGGGTTCTTTGGTAATCCCCCCTTAGTTTGCTGGGAGGCAGTTAAACGGGTTTTGGGCCCCTGCCCTTTTATTGTGTTGTCTCTCAACGTGCTAGTCCCCCTTCTTCATTGGGGGATGTTACATCGTCTGCCGAGTCTTTTGTTTTGTGGGAAGTTTTTTCGTGTGCAAGTTTGGTACTAATTCCTCGAAAATTTTTCCCAAATTTATAAAATAATGACAATCATACCTCCTATAATAACCATACTTATTACAATGATCTTAAACTTCGAACACTGAAACTCTGCTCACAGACTAGGCCTAGCCTATGAAAACATTTCCCCTGGAATGCTGAGACTCTTTCAAACTCCCCTTGCTGCTGCCAGAAAAACATGGAGCTCCCGGCAAACTGACGGGGAAAAAAAAATTTTTCCAATGGTCTCAATGCTCCCCCCCCTTGGCCGAGCATGGAGGGACATAAATAAATTTAAAGGGTAACAAAACCCGGGTTGATTGCCCCCTCATCCCTTACATAGGGCAATGAGTTGTTACATCAAGCTATGAAAATCTTAGTACCACACAGGCAAAATTTAAAATGACAAATATGATGCTGGGGAGAGACTTTTTTTGTTTATGCTCAGCAAGGAAGATGACTGTAACATTCCTTTCATGACTTTAAACGAAGCAGCACTAACAAAAGGCAACTCCACGTCACCTGGTGAGGATGGTATTACCTACAATATACTAAGATTGCTGTGTCAGTACCAGGCAATCCTTTACTCAAATTAACAACATGAGCTATGTAACTGGGGGCCCCCTAAATCTTGGACCAACAGCCTCATCATTCCCTTTCCCAAAAAGCCCAATCAACAAAATTCATTTCACCCAATATCTCTTACTAGCTGCTTATGTAAAACATTTGAGAGGATGATTCTTATAATAATAATAATAATAAAAATTTTTTTATTTCGATGCATGATACAAATTCTTGTTATTGGGAGTTACAATTATAAAACTGTAATGCAAGGGGGCCACTGGCATGCCATGGCATTAGGGGCAGCTTATTCTTAAGACTTATTCACTAAGTAGTTAATGCTAGTGAAATTGATTGATTTTATTCTAGTTCTGTATTTTTTTTAAAATTTCAATATTATTATACAAAACTATTCAAAGGCAATATAAGAGAAATTAGTTGGTTTAATCTAGTTGTATATTTTTATTCAAGTTACAATATGTTGATGTTATACTAGTATAATAACAATACTAGAAAAAAATTATTGAGTTTTAGTTTATATATTTTATTTAAATTAACAAAATGATGATACTATAATATTTTAAATGACGGGATGATGATATGTAATTGCAACAAGTGCTAAGGAGGGGGTGACATATAATATTAAAATTTTCTTAAATAAAAAAAACATTGGGTTTGAAAGTTTGTTACAGTATAGGGAAATTAAATATAGGGTGAGTAGGGGATTTTGAAAAGAGTCTTGAATTGATTTTCGGACAAGGTTAACTTAATATTTACTGGTAATGAATTCCAGATTCTGGGGCCCTTTATGTGCATAGAATTTTTTCATTGGTTAGTATTTGGGCTCGGGGTATGTCAAATAGTGATCTTTTCTTGGTTTATGGTCCCGTGGGGGTAATTTAAATTTTTAAGAATTTTGAAAGGAAATTAATTTCCCTTTTAATTTTAGTATTAAAAGGGGCCCCCCATTAAATAGGTTTGAAAAATTTTTTTATGGTGAATTAATTTTAATTTTGAAATTGGTGGGGGTAAACTTTAGGGTTTGGGAATTTAAATTTTTGACTCCGCCCCGGTGGGTTTTGGGGTCTAATGATTTAATGTTTTGAGCCCCTGGCACCAAATTAAAAGGTTTAGGGGAAAGGGAGGGTTAAGAGAATGATTAAAGGGAATGAAAGGGGTTTTTTTGGAAAATTTTAAAAGGGGGATCTTTAGGGGGGGAATTTTATACCTACTGGTTTTTGGGAGATTTTCTTGGGATTTTGTTGTTAGTGGTTTGGAATTTGAGAATAATTGTCAAGGGGATTTTCCTAGGAAATTTTCCCTTTTTTGGTTTTTTTTTGTTTTATGGGTTTTAAATTTAGCTTTTGTTAAGGGGGAAGGGAAATTTTCCCCCTTTTTTTGCTTGGAAAGGGTAAATTTTGCGTTTTTTAAGTAACTTTTTGTTTTTTTTCCAAAAAATTTTAATATTTTTCGTAAATTGGATTTAACTTTTTGTTAGGCGAAGGTTAATTGGAATTGGGTTTGGGTGAGAGAAAACATATGTTGTGTCATCTGCAAATAAAATGGGTTTGAGTAGTTGTGATGCATTCGGTAGGTCGTTTTATGTAAATGAGGAATAAGAAATGGCCCCAGGGGCCCACCTTGGGGGACACCGACTGTAATTTGTTTGTGGAAGAGTTCTCTTCCCTTTGTGTACACGTACTGGGTTCTGTTGCTAAGGGACGACTTTAGGTAATTTAGGGGGGCCCCTAATACCATAGTGCGCTAATTTTGTGAAATAAATCATGATCGACTGTATCAAATGCTTTTCTTTGGTCTATGAAGATTCCCAGCGGAACTTCTTTCTTCTCCCAAATGCCCGGGGTTTTTAACTCTAACATGTGTGTTATAAAACGTTTGTGCTCTTTTTTAGTCCTGAATCCAAATTGACAGGGGGTTTTGTACATTGTGTGAGGCGAGGTAGGAATAGATTTTTTATGAATTAATTTTGAAGATTTTTTTAAAGCGTGGTAAATTTGAGATTGGTCTAAATTTTTTCAAGTCTGTTTGGTCACCTCCTTTGTGGATCGGGGGGACCCTAGCTATTTTGAGGGGGTTTATGGGAAGGTAGAAAAATTCAATGGATTTATTGAATAATGCCTTTTAATTGGTGACGTCGTGTGGCTTTTTTTTACATAAAAAGGGGGGTAAGCTGTTTATGTCTCCTGCTTTTTTTTAAAGGGGGTTGATTATGAGCGAGACTTCAATTGAGTTGGTAGGAGCTAGGAATAGTGTATCTGGGTAGGTGTTGGTGAGGTAGTCTGTTGGACGAGTGTTCGAGGGTTGGGGGTTTTACTCGCTAGATTCTGTCCTATGGTGGGAAAAAAACATTAAGTCTGTTTGCTGTCTCCCGTTGGTGGGGTAGGGGGTTTATCTGTTTTTGATAATTTGATTTTATTGGTCTTGGATATCTTTTTATTTCCTAGAATTGTAGATAGGGTTTTCCGGGGCTTTTTTATATCACCTTTTACGGTTGCATGGTTTCATGCATGGAAGGGTGCACACAAAAATCCTCCCTACGAAAGCAAAGACTCGGCAGGCGATGTAACATCCCCCAATGAAGAGCAGGGGTGCCACTAGCACGTTGGGGGACAACACAAAAAGTGTCAGGGGCCCCAAAATTGTTCAACTGCCTTCCCCAGCATACATCAGGGGATTACCAACAAGCCCCTGGCTGTCTTCAAGCAGGCACTGGACAGGCACCTCAAGTCGGGACCTGATCAACCGGGCTTGGTTCGTAAAGTTGGACTGCGTGCGGCCAGCAGTAACAGCCTGGTTGATCAGGCTCTGGTCCCAACCCGGAGGTCTGGTCACAGACCGGGCCGCAGGCGTTGACACCTGGAATTCTTTCCAGGTGGGGCTCCCGGTAGTGTGCACCACTGCATAGCCACCTTTCTCCTCTGCACACTGACAGCTCTAAATACCTTCCCCCTTTACCTTAAATCTGCTTTTGATGTTTCCAACAGACATGTAATCATTAGTGAACTTGCCAGAATGGATGTTGGAGGATGGCTTCTCCGCTGGATTAAAGGGTCCCGTCCCAAAAGAAAATCTTCTGTGCTGTTCAGGGGCATAGAAGTATAACTAAGGACTTTAAATTAGGAACCCCACAGGGGGTGTGCTCAGTCCCACTCTATTCAATATTCTAATTAATGCCTTACTTAATGCTATCCCCAGCCAGCCCCATCATTATATGATCAGTTTTTTCTGATGATATAATGATTCACCCCAATTCTCCAACCCCAAAACATCCTTTAAACCCTGTACTAGCCTCGTGTGGGGCCTGGGGGTTTATAATCTCTACTGATAAAACAAAGATACTCAATAGGGTCCTCCTCGACAAAAGGCACAGTTCCCCGAAACCAAAATTGCATGATGGGTCTCTTCTAGAATATGTAAACAGATTTCAGGTATCTGGGGTTTGAGGTCCCCTTTTCTTGGACGTGTTTGTGAACTTTGCTTAATAAAAAAGGCTGAGAGCACTTAGAGTTGTGGCAGGGTTTTTACCCCCGGTATGGTGCTAATGTTAAAATTGTGAAAATGATGTATTTTTTATATTAGATCATAAGTTGATTATGCTGCGCCACTACTTGCTCTTGTGTCTGACTGGAAGCTTGGAGGGCTGGGAAAAATCGGGGAAAGAAGCAATGAATCATTTTAGGATGTCCTCGTACTGCCAAAATTTTAAATATGCAGAAAGAACTTGATATTCCAAGCATCAGAGATCGTGGTTTCTGAAAAAAATATCCCAATTGGGGTTAATATGCTCAAGGGAAGCCCCTTCAAACCCATGCAAAACCCCCAAACTTTCCTCAGCACTGGTGAACATCCCTTCAGATGGATGGGAAAAAATGGGCCCACCTCCGCATGAATCAGATACATGATCTTTGGGAAAATAAGGCAACAGCGGCACTTCTCCCCCTCCATGGAATATTACCCCCTTCCAAACTACCATCCCCCCATTTCCCCCCAAAATACTTCTTAAATCACAACCAAAACTTCCCTTTGAACCCAAACATGATGCCTTAAGCTGTATTGATAATTTAGCCAAACAGCACACCCCTCACAAATTATTTACGTTTATGGTTCTGTTCACCAATCCCCCTGGTTTCAGCTGGGGGGTGCTGCTGTTGTCATACAGAGTGATGGCTCTCTTAAAGAAAATTTGGGGCACCTTTTAATAACTGGGCCTCTACCCTTCAGACAGAACTGTTTCCTTTCTCCCTTGCACTCAAATGCGTCCATGTATCTAAGGTTAACCCCTAATTGGAACTGATTCTCTGTCATCCATAAATGTTTTAAATCATCAAATAACAGCATGCTTGTGTCAGAAGCCAGACACAGGTATGGTAGGATTCTGGATAGTAGAGTCAGAGGTGCACATGCCAAAAATTTCCCTCTCCCTTGGTCTTCAGATGCATGATGAACTGATAAATTGGCTAAAATTTTATCTTTCAAGGGGGGAGATTACAATCTTGGCTTGTCAGTTAGCAGTTTGAGAACAATAATACGAAAAGAACTTCAACGAATTTTTTTGACTTAAGACTCAGGGGGGATTGACACCAGTCAGTCCATCTATCATCATTCTATCATGCAGGAGGAGCCACATGTCTTGGTGCATCCAACAAAATAAGCAGACTCTTGGATGTCACCCCCCGCCTCCGGCTGGGTTACAAGTATCTTTGGCGGGGTTTAAAACACCACCCCAGATGTAGACCAAACAAAATGTAAACTTTGTCAATTGGATTATTGTCACACCCCGCTCCCTTATGTACTGGAGTGCGATAAAATTAATGAATTCAGAGCAACTCACTCCCGAAATTTCAAGATATGTCAAAATATTTTTTCCACAGTGGTATATTACAGACCATTCTGGAAAAATACCCTGACTTTCTTTCCCCGTAAATAAAAACATTGACACTTTCTCACCTAATTGTGGTTGCAGGGGGCGAGACTCAGCTCCTGGCCCCCCTCTTCCCGTCTGCTACTGGGTCTCTGCTCTCCCTGCTCCATGAGCTTTTCATTTCCTTGTCTTAAAACTATGTATGGTTTTCCCGCCTCCACTATATCTTTCTCTAGTCCATTACACTTCCTGACTACTCTGTGGCTGAAGAAATGTTTTCCCGACATCCCTTTGACTCATCTGAGTTTCATCTTCCAGTTGTGTCCCCTTGTTTCTTTTTCCCTCTCTGAAACAACCGTCACTATCTACCTTTTCAATTCCCCAGTATTTTGTATGTCGTTATCATGTCTCTTCTGACCCTTCTTTCCTCCCGTGTTGTTAGTCCTATTTCCCTCAATCTTTCTTCATAAGACAGACCCCTGAGTTGTGGAACTAACCTTGCCAAACCTTTGCACTTTTTTTGTTTCCCCCACGTGCTTGACCAGGTGTGGGTTCCAGACTGGTGCTGCATATTTAGTATGGGCCTGGCTACCGGTATACAGTGCCTTGAATGATTCCCCTTTTTAAGGGTAGCGGGCAGCTAATCTAAGGTTTGCCAGGCGCCCCCTTTTCTTTTCCGCGTTATCTGGTTGATGTGTGCCTCCGGAGGCGTGCTTTGGGGTTATACTCACTCCAAAAGGGCTTTCTCCTTTGCCGAGGGTTTTTAGCCTTTGTCCGCCCAAACGCCCCTGTCAAAGGGGCTTCTTTGCCCTTTTCCGATCCTCTAAATTTTCATTTGGGAGGGTTGAATTCGAAAGCCAACTCTTTTACCAGATGTCGGGGCTTGTCCAGGGCTGTTTGCAGCCCCGCCTGGTCCTCTTCCGTGTGATTCTCCCCCATTATTTTCCACATCCCCGAATAGAGACACTTCTGAGTCTTCCCGTCCCTCCCCGTCATTTACTATACCAGGAATAACACTGGTCCTAGGACTGACCCCTGCGGTACACCGCTCGTCTGGCGCCCCTGTGATCCTCCTCCCCCGCACCATGACCCGTTGTTGCCTCCCTTTGGGGATTCCCCGATCCATTCCAGTGCCCTTCCTGTTATACCCCCCTTGTTCTTCCAAAAAACCCCTTTTCTAATTTATGGGGAACTTTTTGTCGAAGGCCTTCCTGCAGTCCAGGAAAATCAATCAATCCACCCTTCTCTCTCCTGCCTTACCCTGTTACTTTATCCTTTGAACTCTAGGAGGTTTGTTTGGGGTTTGCCTTCCCGGAGTCCATTTCTGTCTGGTGTTTATTTTCCTGTTTAAACTCAAGGTGTTCCCCATTCTTTTCCGATGATTTTCTCCAGGACTTTGCACCCCTAAACATGTAAGTGACATCGGTCTATAGTTTAGTGCCTCTTTTTCTGTCTCCTTTTTTAAAAAAGGGGACTACGTTGGCCTTCTTCCTCCTCAGGTAGCTGCCCATTTCAAGGGATGTGTTGAATATTGTGGTAAGTGGCACACTGTCCCCAGCTCCTTCCCGAAGAACCCCGGGGGGATTTGGAGCCTCCCCTTTTTAATCAAGGCACTGAGTAACTGTTATTTCCCTCAGTTTGTGTATGCCCTCCACTTGGTACATCCCTTGTTGGTAAACCTGTCCTGTCTACCCGCTCCCTTTCCTTCCCCATTGTGAATACTTCCAAACCCAAGTTGAGCTCCCAATCCTCGTCATTACTTGTAGTTCCCCTCTTCTCTCCCCAGCCTTATCACCTGGTCCTTGATTTGTCTTCCTTCGATGTGACTGAACATCAGTTTTGGTGGGGCTTAAAACTTTCGATGCTATGTTTTTTTCGTACTGTTTCTGGGCCCCCCCGCACTTGTGCATACTCGTTTCTAGCTCTTCTACTAATCTCTTTGTTTACTTGGGTTCTTTGCCTTCTGTCTGTTTCCTTCTCTGATACTCTGAGTCTTTGCCCCCTGCCCTTTTGGGAAACCAGGGGCTCTTTCTGGCCTTCCCATTTAAACCCTCTGGGTATAAACCGTTCCTCTCCCCCCCTTGACTTTGCCCCTACATATTCCATAATAATAATAATAATAATAATAATAATAATTTTTTTTATTTGGACTGATAAAAAAATTACATTTGGTTTTGAGATTACATGGGTTTCTCCCAAAAACCCCCCCTAGATGGGGTTTTTTGGGCAGACTTAAAATTAACTTAAAGCTAGATTGTAAAATTTTTTTGTAGATAGTATACAATGAAAAAAGGGGGTATTTAAGCTATGAAATTTAAATAGTTTTGTTTTTTTGTCTTCTTATAAAATTAATTAAATCAGATTAAACAAATTAAAGCAATAATAATAATAAAATAATATAAAGTTTGGTTGATAATTTATAAAATAAAAAAAGTTGCATATCTAAGTTTTAAAGTTTGAATAAAGTTGAACATATCAATTAATTGTGAATTTATTAGCAATGCAATAATTGAGGAGATAAAAATTTAAAACAATTAATTGCATTGCAGTTTTTACGTGGCTAAGTGGTATTATTCATCGGTTTTACAATCATTCATTCGTTCATTCATACATTACGTGACTTTAAATGGTTTTACGTTAAGGATTATTCTACTTTGCTGTGAATGGTTGATATGGAGCAATTTTTTTTGGGTGAAAGGGGTTTTTTTTAGCATCGTTTTGAATTGGGGTATAGGTATGGTTTCTTTGGCAATGACAGGTAATGAATTCAAATTTTCGTCCTTTTTTGGGGCATTGATTTTTACATAGTGTTAGGTGGGGGGAACATCGGGAGTGATCTGTGTCTAGTGTTATGGTCATGTGTCCTGTTAAAATTAGTAAGGAGAAGGGGGGGGTTAATATCTGCATAATTTCTATGTATGTAATAGACAGTAAAAGTATGGATGTCTTGTATGGTGAGAAATTTGGTTTTTTTAATATTGGTGGAGTATGTTGCCGGGGGGAATTTGTTATCTTTTTAACTGCGCCTTTTGTTGTGTTATTAGTGGTCTGAGATGAGTTATTGATGTAGAGCCCCATGCGCAGATTCCATAGGTGAGGTAGGGGTAAATGAGTGAGTGATATGGGGAAAAAGGCTGGTTGGGAACATGTACCGTATTTGGGGTAGTATTCCCACGGTTTTGAGACTTTCTTGGAGATTTGTTGTATGTGTGTCTGAAATTTGAGGCCACTGTCAAGATGTTTCCTAAAATTTTCCCCCCTGTGATTTTGGATGGGGGGGCCCCCTTTATCATTATGTTAAGTGGTGCGTTTGCGCTCTGTTCCCAAACTGGATAAAGTAGGTTTTATCAATATTGAGAGTAAGTTTGTTTCATCATGGTAGATATTTTCTGCAATTCATATTTGGTGTTGGCTGTTCTGGGTTGGGTGAGAGATAAGATGTAGTGTCATCTGAAAAAAATAGGGTTTGAGTAGTTGAGATGCATTTGGTAGGTCGTTAATGTAAATGAGAAAGAGTAGGGGCCAAGAACACCCTGGGGGACACCTAGGTTTAATAGTTTGCGCGGTGGAGCTAGCTCCATTTGTGACACATATTGGTTTCTGTTGTAAGGTATGATTTTAGGTAGTTTAAGGGTGTCCTCTTATACCATAGTGCGATAATTTTGGAACAGATCATGGTCAACTGTATCAAAAGCTTTACGTAAATCAATGAAGATTCCCCTGGGATTTTTTTTCTCAAGGGCGGTGTAAATTATTTCTAACATGTGTTATGGCATCATTTGTATTTTTATTAGGCCTGAATCCAAATTGACAGTGGTTGAGTACGTTGTTGGAGGTGAGGTAGGAATATATTTGTCTATGAATTAATTTTCAAAGATTTTGGAGAGAAGGGGTAAGTTAGATATGGGCCCTGTAGTTATTCAGGTCTGCTTGATCTCCTCCCTTATGTATGGGGTAACCCTCGCTATTTTGAGTATTGATGGGAAGGTAGAGGATTCAATGGATTTGTTAAAAAGTGTTAATAATTGGGAGAGAACTTGAGAGGCTTTTGTATATATAAGGTGGTAAGTTATTTAGGTCATGCTTTGTTTTTTAAGTGTTGATTATAAGGAAACTCTTGGGTTGTTGGGGCAGGAATAGTGTGTTCGATAGGTGCCAGTGAGATAGTCGTTAGGTGGAGTATTAGAACTTGGGATTTTCTTGCCAGCTTTTTACCTATGGTGGAGAAGAAATCATTGAGTTTGTTTGCTGTTTCAATAGGTGGGAGTAGGGGTTCATCTGGTTTTGTTAGTTTGATTGTTCTGTTTGTGGATATCTTTTTGTTCCTAGAATTTAGATAGGGTTTTCCAGGTCTTTTTATATCACCTTTTAAGTTATGTAATCTGTTCTCATAGTACAGTTTTTTTGACCTTCTTATCAGACTCTTAGGTTTGATGAGTAGCGTTTTTTGTTCTCTTGATATTTGTCCCATTCTGTACTGTTTTTCATATAGGTGCTTTATATTAATGGACTTGAGTATGCTGGGGTTGCCAGGGACTATTTAATCTTTTAGTTGTGATTTGTTTAGTTTTTTTGGGGCAGTGCTTATTATAATATTGGGTCTTTTTAAGAAAATTATTAATACATAAGTCAGTATCTGGGAAGTTGTCTATTTCTGTTTGCCAGTCAATGTTTTCATAGCTGTTATAAAGCTATTTATTGCTGTCTCATTATGTAGTCTGAAGGTAACTTTTAGTAGTCTCTAGGGTAATTTTCTGAGTTTGTTATGAGAAAGGTCGGGTAGTGGTCAGTGGTATTGTCTGTGATTATGCCTGATTTTAATGGGGATATGGTGTTAGTCCAGATATGGTCTAATGAGAGGCACAGGTTTCAGGACTCTAGGTTTGTTATTGTCGGGGCACAAGCAGTTGCTCATAGTGTTTTGAATTCAGTTACTAGTGGGTCCTGATCTTGTGGAGGTTTATATTGAAGTCGCCTGTGAGGATTAAGGGTCTTTGTTCATGTGTGCACGAATCATACTTCCAAATTTTTTCACTAAAATGCTGAATGTTTGACTGTGGTAATCTATAGATGTTTATAACTGTGAGAGGTTTTTGTAGATATTTGGATTTAAATTTAGCTATTATATATTCTCCATGTTCATCTCTTGTGCAAGTATTGTTAATACATTCAAGCTGGTCTGAGAAGAAATAGCTGTGCCACCTCTTGTTGGTCGGGCCCGACAATTGTGTATGGCTGTGTAACCAGGAATGGCATATTTTCTATAGTATGAGGCTTTAACCATGTTTCAGTGAGAGCAATGATGGACATACTGGCCTGAAGTGAGTTTAATAACAGTGAGGCCAAAATGTTTGTTAAAGATCTGACATTGTAATTAAAGATAGTTATGTTATTGTTGGTTTGAGTAGTTTTTGCCTGTTCTGCTGTGTGTAATGACAATTGTTGTTAGGTTCATGTAAGTCATTTAATAGAAGGTTGATTTGGGGTCAATGTTTGGAATCATAAGATTTAGTGTGATTCTATAATTAAACTTAAAATTAGAACAACCAAGTAGACCTAAAAAATAGGACAAAGCAAAAGGATTTCTTGGCACGGAGTTAGAGTTGAATATGTTTACAAAAATGAAAGAATGAGCTAAGGTAGTAATTTTACAGCTAATAAGAATCAAATCTATAGCACCTGAGTTAGCACCTGAGTTAGCACCTGAGTAAGTTAATTAATTAAACAAAAGTTTATATATGAGTGAGATTCTAAAAAGATTAAGAACAATGAATAATGCTAAACTTAAAGATATGATATCTGATCAATTGATTTTTCTAGCTAATTGGATTAACAGACTTTTGAATAGAAGTCACAGAGGTTTAGGATAATCTTTACAGTGTAATTGATTTATTATTTAACTAGTTAATAGAACTGGTTGGAAAGTTACTATGATTAGTATTAAGTTATAATGGAACAAATATTAAGATTCAGTATTGCACTAGTTGTGATTATAGAATTTATTAAAGGCAATATAATGAAAATTAAAGTTAATTATTCAAAGAGAGATAAGTGCTAAAGTGTATAAAAGTGTACAAAAGTAAAATTTATTAGTATTAAAAATATTAAAAGATAAGTACAATTTTTAGCAAATAAGGTGATTAATAGAACTTATAAATTTAAGCAAGTAAGCTGATAAAAAATATAGGTATGTGGGTTGAAAAATGGGCACAAGTAAAAATTGTATGTATTTAAAAATAAAAGTAAAACTATTTGTCAAAATATTCATCAGAGGATAGACAAATACTTAAATGAGTAGATGGGAAAAATACATACACTATACGTAGGGGTTGGTATTGGACATTGTGTTTATACAGTCTCTGTAATATTTGCATCCCCAAGGAATCTTGATAGTTCATTTTCATTTGTGATAGTATACAACTGACCTACACTTGTTTTTCACTATAATTTTTCCATCCCGGGTGAAATTTTGGATTTTATCATTATTCTCTCGCTTAAGTTTTCTGATTCTATACCAGAGGTTCTGACGTTTTTTTGGGCAGGCCTCATTAAATACTTGTTTCCTGGCTTTTAGATGATCTAATTTGATCGTTTTCCCTCATGTGTGGTGAATCTAAGCATAACACTTTTTCTACCATGGGACCTAGTAATCGTGCTTCTTTTATATCTGTCACTGGTACATTAACGTTTATTTGATCTTTGATGATCTGTAATGCTTTACTGTTTGCTTGGGTCATATCACTGGGAAAAAATGGACTGCTCACTATTACTGCGTCTGATAACTTATCTTGCTCGGTTTTGTCCTCTTGTAGTGCAAGGAGTCATTAAACTGGTTATCCATTTGCTTCCACCCTTTACTGCTTCCTCAACCTTTGTGTTTATAGATGTTATCTGTTCAGTGTGGCTATTAAGAAGTTTGGAGGGGTTTTTCAAAAAAAACAGTCATTCCAGTTGTTGTTAACTTTTGTTCAAGGCTGAGGATTTTGTTTTCAAGTTGTGTCATCCTGGTATCTTGTAGTTGAAGTGTTTACGTTTCCATATTTTCATTGATTAATTTGATGATGTATGACTTTAGTGTATCTGGATCATTCTCATACCGAGGATTATCTGGGGTGAAGCCAGTGAAGGGGAGCTTGTGGGGGAGGCAGCCATGTTTGTTGTTGATGCGTCGCCCTGGGTGGTGGGGGGGGTTAGGGTGTGGCTTCCTTGGTGACAAGTTGATTAGTAGATTTCTTGGTGTTCATTTATTGTCAGTCCTTCCATTTCCCTTTCCCACTGAATGTCCTGCAGGAAATTCCTCAAGCCCGTGTAGTTTCCTCTTTTAAAGTCTGGTTTGTCTCTATCGGTACCGTTTTCCCTCTCCACCTGTAGCTCTACAATGTACTCAAAGCTAAGCACCATATGGTCACTGGCTCCCAGGGGGCTCTCGTGCGTTATGTCTTCAATATCTGAGCTGTTCAGGGTGAATACAAGGTCCAGTCTTGCTGGTTCATCTTCTGCCCTCTCTCTGGTCGTGTCCCTGACATGTTGGTGCATCAGGTTTTCCAGTACCATGTCCATCATCTTGGCTCTCCAAGTTTCTGGACCCCCACGTGGTTCATGGTTCTCCCAGTCGATCTCCCTGTGGTTGAAATCTCCACACATGTGGTGTGTGTGTGTGTGTGTGTATGTATGTATGTATATATGTGTGTGTATGTGTATGTGTGTATGTACATACATGTATGTACTCACCTAGTTGTGGTTGCAGGGGTCGAGTCATAGCTCCTGGCCCCGCCTCCACTGGCCGCTACTGGGTCACTCTCCTGCGCCATGAGCTTCATCATACCTCTTCTTAAAGCTATGTATGGAGCCTGCCTCCACTAATCACTTCCTAAACTATTCCACTTCCGACTACCCGTGACTGAAGAAATACTTCCTAACATCTTTGTGATTCATCTGAGTCTTCAACTTCCAACTGTGTCCCCTTGTTGCTGTGTCCCATCTCTGGAACATTCTGTCTCTGTCCACTTTGTCAATTCCTATCAGTATCTTATATGTTGTTATCTGTCCCCTATCTCTCCTGTCCTCCAGTGTCGTCAGGTCGATTTCCCTTAACCTTTCTCGTAGGACATACCCCTTAGCTCTGGGACTAGTCTTGTTGCAAACCTTTGCACTTTCTCGAGCTTCTTCACGAGCTTGGCTAGGTGGGTTCCAAACTGGTGCTGCATACCCAGTATGGGCCTAACGTACACAGGGTCCTGAACGATTCTTTATTTAGATGTCGGAATGCTGTTCTTAGGTTTGCTAGGGGCCCTATGCTGAAGCAGTTATTTGGTTGATGTGCACTCAGGAGATGTACCTGGTGTTATACTCACCCCAAGGTCTTTTTTCTTGATTGAGGTTTGCAGTCTCTGGCCCCTTAGACAGTACTCCGTCTGCGGTCTTCTTTGCCCTTCCCCAATCTTCATGACTTTGCACTTGGTGGGGTTGAACTCCAGGAGCCAATTTCTGGACCAGGCTTGCAGCCTGTTCAGATCCCTTTGTAGGTCTGCCTGGTCCTCGTCCGACTGAATTCTTCTCATCAGCTTCACATCATCTGCAAACAGGGACACTTCGGAGTCTATTCCTTCCGTCATGTCGTTCACAAATACCAGAAACAGCACTGGTCCCAGGACTGACCCCTGTGGAACCCCGCTCGTCACTGGCGCCCACTCTGACACCTCACCACGTATCGTGACTTGCTGCTGTCTTCCTGACAGGTATTCCCTGATCCATTGTAGTGCCTTCCCTGTTACCCCTGCCGGGTCCTTCAACTTTTGCACTAATCTCTTGTGTGGAACTGTGTCAAACGCCTTCTTACAATCCAAGAATATGCAATCTACCCACCCCTCTCTCTTGTCTTATTGCTGTCACTGTCGTAGAACTCCAGTAGGTTTGTGACAGGATTTCCCGTCCCTGAAATCGTGTTGGCCATCGTTGATAAGCTCATTCCTTTCTAGGTGCTCCACCACTTTCTCCTGACTATCTTCTCCATGACCTTGCATGCTTACATGTCAGTGACACTGATCTGTAGTTTAGTGCTACGTTCCTGTCTCCTTTTAAAAATTGGAACTACATTTGCTGTCTTCCATACCTCGGGTAGTTGCCCTGTTTCGATAGATGTCTTGAAGATCATTGTTATGGGTACACATAGCTCCTCTGCTCTCTCTCTCAGGACCCATGGAGAGATGTTTTCCGGCCCAATCGCCTCTGAGATATCTAGCTCGCTTAGAAGCCTCTTCACTTCCTCCTCAGTTGTGTGTATTGTGTCCAACACATGATGGTGTACCCTACCTCTCCTCCTTTCTGGAGGCCCTTCTATCTCCTCTGTGAACACCTCTTTGAATCTCATGTTGAGCTCCTCACACACTTCACGATCATTTCCTGTGACCTCCCCTCCTACCTTCCTCAGCCTGATCACCTGGTCCTTGACTGTTGTTCTCCTCCTGATGTGGCTGTACAGCAGCTTTGGGTCAGATTTGGCTTTCGCTGCTATGTCATTCTCGTACTGTCTTTGGGCCTCCCTTCTTATCTGTGCATATTCATTTCTGGCTCTACGACTGCTCTCCTTATTCTCCGGGGTTCTTTGCCTTCTGTACCTCTTCCATTCCCTTGTACACTTGGTTTTGGCTTCCCTGCACCTAAACCTCTACTCACATATTCCATCATCGCATCTACTGACTTCCTTGCCATCTCTCTGTCCCACTGAACTCCATGCAGGAAGTTCCTCATGCCCACACATTCACCTTTCTTGTAGTTTGGCTTCATTCGTGCAGCCCTTCCTGCTTCCCCTTCCACTTGTAACTCTACTATGTGTGTATGTGTGTGTGTGTGTATATATATATATATATATATATATATATATATATATATATATATATATATATATATATATATATATATATATATATATATATATTTTTTAATATGTATATGTATATGTGTGTGTATGTGTGACCCAACAATTAAAATTTGCACCAATAACTCATTACAGTTGTGGCTGGGTGTAGACTAATAGATTGCTCATTGCTTTATAATTTGTTCATGATTGCAACCATGTACAGACGTAAGTAAATTTACTTACATGATTCATTACCTTGTAACAAGTGAATTAATTACCATTGTACCTTGTTCAGCTATCAAAACTTTGGGGCCCAGTCTCTGGACCCTATATATACCTCTGTAATCTGCAAATACCTTTGTAACTTGTCATGATTGTGACCAGATCCATCTGAGTTCATTACATTTATAACTTGCTCAGCTATCAAACTTTGAGGTCCAGTCCCTGGGCCCATTATGTACCTCTGTAATCTTTTGACTACCGCCCACAGGAGGGGTATGGGGTGCATAATAAAGATATCAAACTAAACTAACTATATAATAATGTATCTCTCCCGCCTGCGGGAATTTGCCTTGAGCAAACCTCAAGTGCTACAGAGATAATTTGTTCTAGACATAGGTTAGGATCCGTGATGCTTAGGCTATCTTCCAAGTATATGTCATTTAAGACTTGGTTTACTTGGTCCCACCTTATGTTTTTGTTATTGAAGTTGAATTTGGATTTTATTATTATTATTATTATTATTATTATTATTATTATTATTATTATTATTATTATTATTATTATTATTATTATTATTATTATGGAGAATGCTCCCTCGCGACTGGTCACATTTTGTCGGTCTGGGGCCCCCGCATACATGTCTGGACCTCTATTATGTTGTGATCTGAGTATATTGTTTTTGATATGATGACATTTTGTATCAGATCATCATTGTTGGTGAAGATGAGGTCCAGCGTATTCTCTAATCTTGTGGGCTCTACTATTTGCTGGTTTAAGGTGAATTTCGTGCAGAGATTTAAAAGTTCATGTGTGTGCAAGTTTTCATCTGAGCTGCCTCCTGGTGTTATCTCTGCTACCACATTGTTTGCAATGTTCCTCCACTTTAGGTGCCTTAGGTTGGGGGCAGGAGCTGGAAGGTTTTCCAGACAGTGGTAAATTTTCAGAAGCTGTTCTTGAAATTGTTGGGACGTTGCAAACGGAGGCTTGTATACAACCACGATGACCAGGTTTTGATTCTCGATCTTTATTGCTAAAACTTCAACTACATCATTTGAGGCATTTAGTAGTTCTGGCCAACCCCCCCTTCCCCCTCCTTTTGCCTGTTCACTCTGTCACATCTGTATAGGTTGTAGCCCGGGATCCATATTTCAAGTGATGGTGGTGGATGGAGATTGAAACACTTATGCAACATTTGGGAATCTTAATTAAGGAAACTTTTCGCCACACAGTGGCTTCATCAGTCCAATACAAAGCAGAAAGGTATAAGGAGAGGAGGAGTTTGAGGTTATCAGTCCCTCGGCCTGGAGTCGAGGTGAGGATCTCACCTTCAAGGACCATAAAACCGTAGCAATCGCATCTGCTAGAAAAATGAAAGGATGGATAATGAGAACCTTCAAAACCAGGGATGCAAAGCCCATGTTGACACTTTACAAATCGCTTGTTCTATTTATGCTGGAATATTGCTGCACACTAGCTGCACCTTTCAAGGCAGGAGAAATTGCTGACCTTGAAAATGTGCAGAGAACCTTCACGGCATGCATAACTGCGATAAACTATCTCAATTACTGGAAACGCTTGAAGTTTCTAAACCTGTACTCCCTAAAATGCAGGCGGGAGAGATACATTGTTATATACACGTGGAAAATTCTCGAGGGATTAGTACCAAACTTGCACACGAAAATCACTCCCTACGAAAGCAAAAGACTCGGAAGGCGATGTAACATCCCTCCAATGAATAGCAGGGGTGCCACTAGCACGTTGAGGGACAACACAATAAGTGTCAGGGGCCCAAGATTGTTCAACTGCCTCCCAGCATACATAAGGGGGATTACCAACAAACCCCTGGCTGTCTTCAAGCAGGCACTGGACAGGCACCTAAAGTCGGTACCTGACCAGCCAGGCTGTGGTTCATATGTTGGACTGCGTGCGGCCAGCAGTAACAGCCTGGTTGATCAGGCTCTGGTCCAACATGAGGCCTTGTCACAGACCAGGCCGCGGGGGCGTTGACCCCTGGAATTCTCTCCAGGTAAACTCCAGGTATAGTCAGGTTAGGTGAAATAGGAGGAGGCGGGGTCATAGTGGTACCATCCACTAGTCGAAGTAGGTCTACGTCCAAAGGTTGGACAAGTATTGAAGAATTTCTTGTACCAAGATCCCATGATGTTGCAGTGTCTGACAGAGTGATAAATGGCTTTGAAAACCGACGAGTTGGAGATTGAGACACTTATGCAACATATGGGAATCTTAATTAAGGAAACGTTTCGCCACACCTACTTCAACTAGTGGATGGTACCACTATGACCCCGCCTCCTCCTGCTTCGCCTCACCTGACTACAGTATATAAGCAATATCTACGCCCTATGCTGTACTTTCTACAAGATTGATGGACTGAACACATCGACTCCAGGCCTAGGGACTGATAACCACAAACTCCTCCTCTCCTTATACCTTTCTGCTTTGTATTGGACTGATGAAGCCACTGTGTGGCGAAACGTTTCCTTAATTAAGATTCCCATATGTTGCATAAGTGTCTCAATCTCCAACTCGTCAGTTTTTAAAACCATTTATCACATGGTGGTGGATGTGGAGGTAGATACTCGGAATGAGGTATTGGAAAAAATGTTAGAAACGTGTTTGAAAATGGAGTTGGTGGGAAGGACCAACGTTTCGCAGTGAGTGTGTTGAAGATGTTTAATGTCCATCGTCTGCAGTCTCTAATGAACTGATGAGGATAGTGAAGTTTAGAAAAAACTTGTTCAATAAGGGAGCATTCTTCCTCAAGGAACTCACTGCTGCAGATTCTGAGTGCTCCCTTATTGAACAAGTTTTTTCTAAACTTCACTATCCTCATCACTTCATAAGAGACTGCAGACGACGAGCATTAAGCATCTTCAACACACCCAGAGAAGACACTGCCGAGAAGAGATACATAGTCATCCCCACCAACTCCATTGCCAAACACGTTTCCAACATTTTTTCCAATACCTCATTCCGAGTATCTACCTCCACATCCACCACCATCAAGGACATTACCAGTAACAGACAGGGCAAGCTTCAATCCATTGCAGGGTTATACACAATCCCTTGTAATGACTGCAGCAAATTATACATCGGCAAAACATCCAGAGACCTGCAAACACGTATTTCAGAACACCAGTACGCAGGCAGATCTGACGACCCAAGGAATGCCTGTGTTCAACACCGAAATTCACACAACCATTTAATCAACTACAGAAACGCAAGACTCATCGCCAGAGAAGACAACACTCAATACCGAAGAATCCTGGAAATAAATGGTATAAAATACCGACACAATGGAAAAATAAACACATAAGCAGTATAATGTGATCCTCTTTACTGTAGGACATTTACGGTGGCGGCAGCAAGTTTGTTGCTCCTGTATTTTACGTCCATCAGAGGTTCCTAGCAATGCTGTGATGGCCTAGCAAGCACCCACTTAACACTAAGATACGTGGACACCCAGAATGATATAACTCAACTGCAACTATAGAGGTAAGGCTTATTGGTCTATAGTTCGAAACTAAGGACCTGTCACCTGCCTTGTAAATAGGTATTACATTTTCCACTTGTCTGGCACTATGCTAGTTTGTAGTGAAATCACCCAAAATACACTATACAACCTACTGAAGACTTGTGTTACCGCCATCTACCCCGCTGCCAGGCAAAGGAAAATTTCAACATCTGCACACTACCCAGTATCTACATTTCATCTGACACAACTGTCAATGGCCAGGGGACAGGGCAGCAAGAGAAGGTCCAGTAACCAACCAAGGACTCCCAGCAACACAGGTGAGAGAAGCAATACTACACGGAAAACTTCTGCTGCCAGCCAGGACACAACCCTCACCACCACCCAGATTAGATTTTGCCACCGAAGTTGCTAGTTTATTGTGCACCCCATATCCATCCTGTGGACGGTAGCGCAAGAGCATATGGATACACAAAAGGCCTAGGCACTAGACCCCAAAGGGGTTAACAATTGTACATTTGGATTTATATCTACATACCGCCACCCAGCGCCACCACAACAACACTCGCCTGTCAACAACAACAACAACCATGACCACCTCCACAAGAAACCAAGATAATTCCTTCGCTGAATTGGAGGACTTGAAAATTAAATACCCAGAAATAGCCTAACTCATCAGGAAGCAGTAAAAAAATCAGCATGTTAACTCAGGAAATGGATGAACTTAAAAAGTCCAATGATACGTTAACCTGGGAAATTAAGGACTTGTGAGCCACCAACACAGTGCATGGACAGGATTACAGCTCCAGAAAATAATCAGACAACACTGGACCAACTAACCATCACCCACACCCAGTTTAGTTTGATATCTTTATTGTGCACCCCATACCCATCCTGTGGGCGGTAGTCAAAAGATTACAGAGGTACATAATGGGTCCAGGGACTGGACCTCAAAGTTTGATAGCTGAGCAAGTTACAAATGTAATGAACTCAGATGGTCACAATCATGACAAGTTACAAAGGTATTTGCAGATTACAGATGTATATACAGGGCCCAGAGACTGGCCCCCAAAGTTTTGATAGCTAAACAAGGTACAATGGTAATTAATTCACTAGTTACAAGGTAATGAATCATGTAAGTAAGTAAATTTATTTACTTCTGTACATGGTTGCAATCATGAACAAATTATAAAGCAATGAGCAATCTATTAGTCTACACCCAGCCACAACTGTAAGGAGTTATTGGTGCAAATTTTAATTGTTGGGTCACACACACACACACACACACACACACACACACACACACAAGCTAGGCGGACAAAGGCTACAAACCTCGGAAAAGGAGAAAGACCTTGGAGTGAGTATAACGCCTAGCACGTCTCCGGAGGCACACATCAACCAGATAACTGCGGCAGCATATGGGCGACTGGCAAACCTAAGATTAGCGTTCCGTTACCTAAACAAGGAATTGTTCAAGACACTGTACACCGTGTACGTCAGGCCCATACTAGAATATGCAGCACCAGTCTGGAACCCACACCTGGTCAAGCACGTAAAGAAACTAGAGAAAGTGCAAAGGTTTGCGACAAAGCTAGTTCCACAACTCAGGGGTCTGTCCTATGAAGAAAGGTTGAGGGAAATAGGACTAACAACACTGGAGGAAAGAAGGGTCAGAGGAGACATGATAACGACATACAAAATACTGCTTGGAATCGACAAGGTAGACAGGGACAGGATGTTCCAGAGAGGGAACACAGAAACAAGGGGACACAACTGAAAGCTGAAGACTCAGATGAGTCAAAGGGATGTTAGGAAGCATTTCTTCAGCCACAGAGTAGTCAGGAAGTGGAATAGTCTAGAGAAAGATATAGTGGAGGCAGGAACCATACATAGTTTTAAGACGAGGTATGATAAAGCTCATGGAGCAGGGAGAGCAAAGACCCAGTAGTGGACAGCGAAGAGGCGGGGCCAGGAGCTGAGTCTCGACCCCTGCAACCACAATTAGGTGAGTACAATTAGGTGAGTACACACATACACACACACACGTGGCAATGCTTTATTTACAGGGAGCAAAGTCAGGGTATTTTTCCAGAATGGTCTGTAATATACCACTGTGGATAAAATACTTTGACATATCTTGAACATTTCGGAGTGAGTAGTCTCTGAATTCATTAATTTTATCGCACTCCAGTACATAATGACGCAGGGTGTGACAATAATCTAACTGGCAAAGTTTACATTTTGTTTGGTCTACATCTGGTGGTGGTGATTTAACCTGGCAAAGATACTTGTAACCCAGCCGGAGGCGGGCGGTAGAGCAAGTTACCCACCTGACCACCCACATCAAGAATGAAAGAGAAAGAGTGGACTTACAACTTACAGATGTTATGAACAATTTCCAAGACCACTTCGACCAACAACAATTATCTGACTCAGTTGTAGTGAACAGCAAACATCTTCCAGCAACTATAACTCAGAAAACATGTAAACAAACCACCTTCAACTCATCCAATATCATCTTCATCTCAACATACACAAATTAGGATGCACACCTGACTAGGTAAGCTCACATTGTACATCCTAGTCCTAATATATCATTAATGTTCACTGTACAGACGGAAATCTATAGTGGGTGTGCAGTGCCTTCCCCTACATAACACATAATTACTGACTTACATATTAGGAAGGTAATACGTGTTCTCTGCCTCGCCTACAGGCGGCGCATGGGTGCCGCCGGCCCACCAACTTTGACTCTCACTATGTCACGTCACCTACATCCCACAACATCCCCAGTTTCCAGCAGGAAACTCCTCACTCGGTGACGTAATCCCATAGGTACGCCGGCGGACGTCTGTCTCTGCGAGGTCTTGGAGGTGGCGATGCAGGGGTGTGTCGTGATATGGTCGGGTCGGGTCCTGGCTCTTCTGCCCGTGGGACTGCCTGGTCCATGCGCTCTATGGGAGGGTTTGGGTTTATTGCTGTGCCGTGCAACTGTGGAGGCATCGGGCGCCGGAGGCAGCTCGCCGTCCTGTACTTCACCACTGGCTGGCGTGGATGGGGTGTTGGAAGGCTGATCACAAGTATATGGTGATGACACAGGCTGGTTGGTATTGGCCAGCCCCTGGATGTGGCGCAGGAACCGCCGATTCCGCAAAGTGAGCCGACCCGAGCCATCTACCTTGACCAAGTACTGGTCAAACGGCTTCGTTTCCACTGACACCCATATTGCCTTTGTCTAGTGAGGTGAATGTCCCTTGACCCTCCTATAAACCGGTATCCTTTAACCCATCGCCAGTGTGAAACTGCTGTGTCAGCTATGAGTATAGTTGATGGCCTTGATGACGTAAATCCTGATGAAGGCAGATTTGAAATATACCTCAGTAAACACTCTAGGAAAAAGGAACGAGGCTTCCAGAGAAAGCTTGCTGAAAGCAATACAGGGGGCGCACACCCTCCCAAAGCTGTCAGGTTAGATTTCCCTAACAACACTGATCAAGAGAGTAAGTGTAATTGGTTTTACAAAGCTAGTGTAGACAACCCAGAGAAAACTATCAAGTTTCTCCATGATGAGGATAACTATGTATTTGTGCCTAATGAGTCAACATTTATAGACAAACTTCTCGCTAAAGAATATACCAACATCAAACTCCGAGCTGCCCCACCTAGGGCACCTAAAGTGCTCATTGTCATATACAACGTCAACAAGCACTTGAATCCTAAATATCTGGTGTCAGAGCAAGTTGCAAGCCCTCGTCGACTTCCCAACGATCTGATATTAGCTGAGTGGACTGGCCAGGGGACTTTGCCACGCTATATTCACTCCCGTGCTGCCCTCAACAGGCGCTATAACATTGCATTGTACAGACCTCCTCAACGTCGATGTTATAAGTGTCAACGTTGGGGCCACATTGCCAGGAAATGCCCTGCTAAGTCACACTGGTGTGCAGTGTGTGCCAATGCTCATTCTTCTGAACCGTGTTATGATTTGATCAAACAGCAACAGACTGTTGCTAAACGATGTATCAATTGTAAGACTTCAGGAGTCACAAAAAACCAGGGCAAACGGAAACCAGGCCTATGTGAATATTATGCACTTGGTATCAGCAGGCATGGAAAATCTGGGAAATCAGATGGGACATGCAATTATGATCACCCCAGAAAATGCCGTTCCCATATGAAAACAGGCAAATGCAACCTCCCGTCCTGTAAGTTTTTCCACCCTGAAATGTGCCACACATCAATTCAGGAAAGACAGTGCTATAACTTATATTGCCAGGCATACCACCTAAAGGGTACGAGGCGACACAGAACATCCAGACCATGGCAAAATCAGGGTAGCCACAGCCACTCCGGAGAGAGAGGTTTTTTAGTGCCAGGAAGGAAAAAAAGCTGACAGGAAATGACAGAAATTGTACACCAACTGCAATCATTTCTGGAGTGGAATCACAGTCAGTGGCCTCCACTCCATTACAACAGATATTAGAGCCAGGAAAAAAAGACCCCCCCACATACCACCAATACCACCAATCCAACTACATTCATCTTTGCTAATATACAGGGTCTAAAGCCAGCAACAAACAACAAGGTACCTTACATTCGTGGACTGCTTACAGAGTCAAATGCTATGTTTGCGGCTTTCACAGAGACCCACATAAGAGATCACTTGGACAATGAAATATGGATCCCGGGCTACAACCTATACAGGTGTGACAGAGTGAACAGGCAAAAAGGGGGGGTTGGCCTGTATATCACAGAGTCACTTATATGTTCAGAACTACTAAATGCCTCAAATGATGTAGTTGAAGTATTAGCAATAAAGGTCGAGAATCAAAACCTGGTCATTGTGGTTGTCTACAAGCCCCCGGATGCAACGTTCCAACAATTCCAGGAACAGCTTCTGAAAATTGACCACTGTCTGGAAAATCTTCCACCTCCTGCCCCCAACATCTTGCTATTGGGGTATTTCAACCTTAGGCACCTAAAATGGAGGAACATTGCAAACAATGTGGTAGCAGAGATAACACCAGGAGGTAGCTCAGATGAAAATTCACACATGCATGAACTTTTAAATCTCTGCACCAAGTTCACCTTAAACCAGCAAATAGTAGAGCCCGCAAGATTAGAGAATACGCTGGACCTCATCTTCACCAACAATGATGATCTGATACGAAATGTCATCATATCATCGTACGTTGGACTGCGTGCGGCCAGCAGTAACAGCCTGGTTGATCAGGCTCTGATCCAACAAGAGGCCTGGTCACAGACCAGGCCGCGGGGGCGTTGACCCCTGGAATTCTCTCCAGGTAGACTCCAGGTAATAGAGGTCCAGACATGCATGCGGGGAGCCCCAGATCAACAAAATGTGATCAGCCGTGAGGGAGCTTTCTCCAAATTCAACTTCAATAACAAAACATAAGGTGGGACCAAGTAAACCAAGTCCTAAATGATATAAACTGGGAAGATTGCCTAAGCATCACGGATCCCAACCTATGTCTAGAACAAATTAACTCTGTGGTACTTGAGGTTTGCTCAAGGCAAATTCCCTTAAGGAAAAGGAGGAGAAGATGCAAACTAGAAAGAGAGAGTCGCTCCCTATACAGGCGAAGGCACAGAATAACGGAGAGGCTACAGGAGGCCAATATCTCGGAAATACGTAGGAGACACTAGTCAGAGAAATAGCAAACATCGAATTAAAACTAAAGGAATCTTATAGGAATCAAGAGACACGGGAAGAACTAAGAGCCATAAATGAAATTGAAAGAAACCTTAAGTATTTCTTTTCCTATGCAAAATCAAAGTCGAGAACAACAACCAGTATTGGGCCCCTACTTAAACCGGATGGGTCCTACACAGATGACAGCAAGGAAATGAGTGAGTTACTTAAATCCCAGTATGACTCAGTCTTTAGCGAGCCACTAACCAGACTGAAAATCGAAAACCTAAATGATTTTTTCATGAGAGTGCCACAGAACTTGACAGACGCATGCCTTTCTGACATCATCACGACGCAAATGACTTCAAAAAGGCAATAAATGACATGCCCATGCACTCCGCTCCAGGCCCAGACTCATGGAACTCCGTGTTCATCAAGAACTGCAAGAAGCCCCTATCACATGCTTTTAACATCCTATGGAAAGGGAGCGTGGACACTGGGATCGTCCCGCAGCTACTAAAAACAACAGACATAGCCCCGCTCCACAAAGGGGGCAGTAAAGCAATAGCAAAGAACTACAGACCAATTGCGCTAACGTCCCATATCATAAAAATCTTTGAAAGGGTTCTAAGAAGCAAGATCGCCACCCATCTTGATACCCATCAATTGCACAACCCAGGACAGCATGGGTTTAGAGCAGGCGCTCCGGTCTGTCCCAACTACTGACCACTACGACAAGGTCCTGGATGCTCTAGAAGATAAACAGAATGCAGATGTTATATACACAGATTTGCAAAAGCCTTTGACAAGTGTGACCATGGTGTAATAGCACACAAAATGCGTGATAAAGGAATAACAGGAAAAGTTGGTAGATGGATCTATAATTTCCTAACAAGTAGAACACAAAGAGTAGTAGTCAACAGAGTATAGTCTGAGGCAGCTAAGTGAAAAGCTCTGTTCCACAAGGCACAGTACTGCTCCCATCCTGTTCCTCATCCTATATCGGACATTGACAGGGATATAAGCCACAGTGCCGTGTCTTCCTTTGCAGATGACACCCGAATCTGATGACAGTGTCCACCGTTGAAGACACTGCAAAATCCAAGCAGACATAAACCAAATCTTTAAATGGGCTGCAGAAAACAATATGAAGTTCAATGATGAGAAATTTCAATTACTCCGATTTGGAAAAAAGGGGGAAATTAAAAAACTCATCGGAGTATAAAACAAATTCGAACCACACAATAGAGCAAAAAAATAATGTCAAAGAACTGTGAGGATCATTCAGAGGATCTCACCTTCAAAAGGGCCATAACACTTTAGCAATCGCATCTGCCAGAAAAAAGACAGGATGGATAATGAGAACCTTTTAAAAACCCGGGATGTCAAGCCCATGTTAAAACTTTTCAGGTCGCTTGTTCTATCTAGGCTGGGAAAATTGTTTCACACTAACTGCACCTTTCAAGGCAGGTGAAATTGCTGACCTTGAAAATGTCGGGGAACCTTCACCCAAAGAATAACTGCAATAAAAACCTCAGTTACTGGGAACGCTTGGTTCCTAAAACCCGTACTCCCCGGAACGCAGGCGGGAAAAATACATTATTATATACACTTGGAAAATCCTAGAGGGGTTAGTACCAAACTTGCCCGCGTGTCACTCCCTACGAAAGCAAAGGCTCGGCAGACGATGAAAATCCCCCAATGAAAGGGGGGGGGTGCTACTAGCACGTTGAGAGACAACACAATAAGTGCCCGGGGGCCCCAAAACTTTTCACCTGCCTCCCCCGCCCTACATAAAGGGGGGTTACCAATAGACCTCTGGCTGTCTTTGGGCACTGGGCAGGCACCAAAGTAGGTGCCTGACCAGCCAGGCTGTGGTTCGTACATTGGGCTGCGTGCGGCCAGTAGTAACAGCCTGGGGTTTATCAGGCTCTGATCCAACATGAGGCCTGGTCACAGACCGGGGGCAGGGGGGTTGACCCCCGGGAAATCTCTCCCGGTAAACTCCAGGTAAACGGTAAAAAGGAGGCACTAATCTTAGTATTGGCCCGAACATTTCGATGTGTACGTGGAATTCCCCCTCATAAAGTCACTATCTTTTCAGATCATAATCTCCTTTTCTTTATTAACTCCAAAAGTCTAGGAATGCCAGGATACAAGATGGGCCCATTCCCCCCCTTTTTCCCTTAAAGTCTTGCACATTAAGGGGAAACATAATGTTTACAGACGCATTATTCCGTTCTTGAGACCTTAGGTATATTAGGGAAATTTATACCTTTGGGCTCAACCCATTTTACTTTTTTGACTCATGTTTAATATTTCCATTTTCATCTGCAGTTGGTGCTTGAGCTAACGATTGCAGCACTGAAAGGTTTTGGGCCTAAGATGGTATTAGCTGAGGTTTTCAGCTTCGATTGGGCCTTCTGAGGAAACTTCCTGAAT
>WNWK01022183.1:0-32953 GCA_009830355.1 Cherax destructor
GACTAATGACTGAATGACTTGATCACCGAATGACTTGACTGACTTTGTGACTTGACCGGGCTGAATGACCTTTACTGACTGAATGACTTGAGGGACTGACTAAATGATTTGACTGGAATGACTTATGGGACGGGATAAATGCCCTGACTGACTGAATGACTTGACTGACGACTGAATGACTTGACTGACTGAAATGACTTGCCCGACTGACTGAATGATTTGGGACTGACGACTGAATGACTTGATTTGGACTGACGAATGCCCACTGACTGACTGAAAATTTTGACTGCCCGACTGAATGACTGCCCGACCGAATGATTGACGGGACTGGAATGACTTGACTGACGGGACCGAATGACTTGGACTGATTTCCCGAATGATTTGACTGACTTACTGAATGACTTGCCCGACTTATTGAATGACTTGACTGCCCTATGAATGACTTGACGGGACCTATTTGAATGACTTGACTGACCTACTGAATGACTTGACTGACTTACTGAATGACTTGACTGACTTACTGAATGATTTGACTGATTTACTGAATGATTTGACTGACTTCCCGAATGACTTGACCATTAAATGAATGACTTGACTGACTTACTGAATGCCCCTGACTGCCCTACTGAAGGGACTTGACTGACCTACTGAATGACTTGATTGCCCTATTGAATGACTTGACGGACCTACTGAATGACTTGACTGACCTACGAATGACTTGACTGACCTACTGAATGACTTATCACTACTGAATGATTTGACTCACTTACTGAATGACTTATTTGAATGCCCTAAATTGGACTTATTAAATTTATTCAATGATTTATTGAATGACTTGACTGATTTTATTTAATGACTTGATCAAATGACTTACTGATTTACTGAATGATTTGCCCGATTTAAATTGAAACGACTGGACCTACTGAAGACTTGACTGACCTACTGAATGATTTGGGACTGACCATAATGATTTCCACTCACCTACTGAATGACTTACTCATTTACCGAAGACTTGCCCGACTTATTTAATGACTTGACTGACTTATTTGAATGACTTACTGAATGACTGACTGACTTATTGAATGACTTGACTGATTTTTGGGAATGATTGACTGACTTACTGAATGACTTGACTGACTTCCCTGAATGACTTGACGGGACTTACTGAAGGGACTTGACTGACTTACTGAATGACTTGACTGACCTACTGAATGATTTGGGACTGACCACTGAATGATTTGACGACCTACTGAATGCCCCTTGACTGGACCTACTGAATGACTTGACTCACCACTGAATGACTTGACCATTACTGAATGACTCTATATTTAATGAATTTTTTGGACTGACTTACTAATGACTTACTGAATGACTGACTGACTTTTTGGGAATGATGCCCAATTTATTGAATGACTTGACTGACTTACTGAAACTTGACTGACTTACTGAATGGTTTGGGATCCCCCTTACTGAATGGCTTGACTGACTAGTTAGACACCGCCCAACATCGACTTCAGTTCAAGAACTTCTACTATCCACCTCAGCCATGGGGCCACACCATCCATATCCACTCTTCACTACCATCACAAACATCATACCCACTTAAGGTAAGAAATACCATATTCTATTGCATTTGTAGTTTTAAGCAAGATCATGACAATGCACTACAATTAAAATATCCACCTCAGCTCAGTAGCCACACCATCATATCCACTCTTCACCAAAATCCACAAACACTTTAAACAATTTAAGGTAAGAAATACTATTTTTTTATTGCTTTTGTAGTCTTAAGCAGAAAGATCATGACAATGAACTAAAATTACATTTCGCCTTCAATTTTTGCAAGATATGTTGGGTAAAAAACTTGTTTTTTTGGGACCTCAAACACGAAACCCCTTTTTTTTTCCCCATAAGTTCTGTTAATTATTTAAGACGAAATTATCAAACCACTTTTCAAAAACATCTATTTTTAAATGACGCCAGACATAACGCGTTTTCCCCGAGGTGATCAAACTCAGGGTCCATGTATATTGTTTTATTATGGAAATTCATGATTATTATTCTTTTAAAACCCTTTAACCTGACTACCTCCATTAGATTTAAAAAAAATAAAGATTTATTAAAAAGTTAAAATTTCCCAACGATAAAATTTTCCGGGGCCATTCCATTTTTGGGGACTTTGAAATGGTCCAAGTCGGACCAAAAGTCGTCAAGCCCTTCTATATGGGGTATTGTGTATTGTTCCAGTCACGGGATTGTGCCTTTTTTTTTTATTTAACCATTCTTATCATGTCTAGACTTAAGACAGTTACCTGAGTTAATATTTTTCGTTTCGAGAATGCTGTTCAATGCCATTACCAAACGAATTTATCCCCATAAGGAAAATGTAAAATAGACTAGCCTTTTACACCCCCAAAAAAATACCACAAAAGCATTTAAAAATAAACTTACATAAAAGGGCTTTTGGGGGCCATCGAACTCAGGACCACTGTCATAGTTATTATTTCTGGGATTTTTTGCCCCCAAATGTCCCGGCATGATAGTGGTTTTTTTGTACTTAAATTTGTAAAAAAAACATTGTAACCTTTTCAAAGAAATAAAACCTTAAACAATCTTTTTTGAGAATTACTAATACTATATATAGAAGCAGAAAAGACTGATTTAAATATTTTTCCCTCATACATTACCTGGTAGAAAAGTTAATAACAAAACTTACCCTTCAGGGGGGTTAATTATTTAAAAAATATTTTTGCACCCCAATTTTCCTGGACACTTAAAAAATGAGGTCCACCAAACCGGGGAGAAGAGTAGTGTTTGGGGTTAAGAGCCAGATTTGCCTTGTGCCATTCAACAGGATCTCGGACTGCCAAAATTAAGTCTATCATGTTATCCTGCAATAAAAATAATTTATGTATCAATTATATATCCTGCAATAGAAATAATTTATACATACATTATACAAAAGATTAAAGTCTTGTAATTTCTTTTACCAAGATTATGTGCTATATTTTCTTTTTTTCTTTTTGGGTCACCCTGCCTCAGTGGGAAACAGCTGATGTGTGCCAAAAAAAAAAAAAAGAGAGAGAGAGATACTACTGTCCTACCAAGTGAGTACAGAAGGGCCCCACTTATACAGCAGGTTAGGTTCCAGGCTACTGCTGGAAAGCAGACTTCACCGAAAAGCAGAATTCCATTTTTTCCATTTATAAATGTATATAAATGCCAGATAACAAGTTTATACTAACATATATTAAGTTAGCAATAGAACTAGGCATTAAAAAGTAAAATTCACACACAGTACACTCATTATTTACCTCAAAATATTTGTAGTCTTAATGTAGGGCAAAAGGTGAGTATGTAGTATTATTTACTGTAGGTCAGGTGTGGTAGCCCTCCTGGCCACCCCACCCACACACACTATACTACGATGCTTAAAGTTCCCTAGAGTGATAAAATGCATATACAGTACACTCATTACTTACCTAAAAATATTTGTAGTCTTAATGGTCTTAATGTAGGGTGAGAGGTGAAAAGTATTTATTTGTAGAAAGTCATGTGGGAGGTATGGCATCCTGCCTGGCCACTCCCACCTACTACGACATTAAGCGCCCTAGAGCGATAAAATGCATATACTAGTACAGTACACTCATTACTTACCTTAAAATATTTGTAGTCTTAATGTAGGGCGAGACGTGAGTGAGCGAGATAAAAACGAATAAACAAGAGAGAGGGAGAGTAAGATAGAGCCGCAGAGTACTTATGTAAACAAACCGACTAGTTATGGTTGATACACGTTCATACAAACACCTTATTGTGTACAATTTGTCTCCACAGTGTTGCAATAGAATAAATAAAAACCAGCCCTTCTATTCTCATGTAATTTTTAGAAGGAATGATGCTCTGACAAATTATTATTATTATTATTACAAATTATTATTACAAGTACAGTGGTCCCTCGGTTTTCGTGCATCTCCAAACTCGAACATTTATGTAAGTGTATTTTCGTAAGTGCTGTTGCAAGTGTATTTTTGGGGGTCTGAATTAGACTAACCTACGTGACATTATTTCTTAAGGAAGTAAATTCGTTCAGTAATGGCACTTGAGCAGCATTCTGGAACGAATTTTCGGCGAAAACCGAGGGACCACTGTACTAATAAACTCCAACATTTAATTAAAGCTCCCCAGAGCGATAAAATACATATACGTACAGTCCATTCATTAATTACCTTAAAATATTTGTAGTCTTAATGTAGGGGGAGAGGTGAGTTTTATTTGTAGGAAGTCAGGTTTGGGAAGTGTGGATAGCCAGCCAGGGCAGCCCTCCCCTCCCCACCCACACGTAATGTAAACAAACCAGGCAAACGCGTCTGGTTTTCGTCACTTTACAGTGGACCCCCGAGTTTCGTAAAAACTTCACTCCTGAAGTCTGCTCAAGTGCCATTACCGAACGAATTTACTCCCTTAAGGAAAAATTTCACGTAGGTTAGTCTATTTCAGACCCCCAAAAATACACTTCCACAAGAACTTACAAAATTATACTTACATAATTGCACGATTTCCGGGGTATTCGTTAACCGAGGGTCCACTGTACATTGTGTACAAGTTGTCTCCACGTTGATACAGTAGAATAATGAGAAACACTCCTATTCTCATGTAACACCATTTTTAGAAGAAATGATGCCCTGAGTGAAGGCATACGAAAGGAATAATTTTCTAGTTACCCCCAGTAATATTATAGTGTATACACATTTTCTCTGATGTTGACAAGTTGCCTGGCTACCACATCTAATATTTATGTTAATTTATTCTACTGTGGGGTGTATTTAGATGGATTAACCCTTTGGGATCCAAGGACCTCTCCGAAACTCATTCTCAGGGTCCAAGAATTTAAAAAAAAAAAAAGATATTTTTTATGAATTGATAGTTTTTTTTTCTGAATCTAATAGGCTAAAAAATACATTTTTGCTATCAATACTTACCGAGATATAGAGGATTGAAATTGACCAAAATTGAACCGCTTACGGCAACATTGCTGACTTCCGGTAATCGTTTTTTTTATTTCTTGAAGTTGTCTTCTTATCGATTTTAATTTTTTTTTCAAATAACTTTTATGGCCTGTGAGACCAATATAAGTGCTGTTTTTCAAATATTCACTCGCTAATTATTACACAATAATGACAAAGTTTGTTATCACTATTTTGTTTACACAACGTATTTACAAATATTTACAATAATAAATATTGTTTATTTCTATTGTTCAATCATATACAGTGGTTCCTCGAGTTACGATGGTCCCCAAAATCGCCCTTTTATGTAAGTTTATTTTTTTAAATGCTTTTGTAGGTATATTTTTGGGGGTGTAAAAGGACTAGTCTATTTTACATTATTCCTTATGGGGATAAATTCGTTTGGTAATGGCACTTGAACAGCATTCTCGAACGAAAAAATATCGTAACTCGAGGTACCACTGTATATACATATATAGAATCACTGGACATGTTTCTAGAAGTTCTGCAGCCTGTGGAAGTCTCTGAAACATGGTTCCATGCACAGTGGTGTTTTACATTCCACACACATAAAACGAGTGTCTCTGCGTTGTTATGGGCGTTTTTTTGTATGTGCACAGCCAAAACACCTCTTCTGAGCCTTTTTCTTGCAAGCAGTAGCAGGCAGTTTTGTTAGGAAGTGTTCACCAGGCCTCAGACGAGAGGGTAGGTGTTGATAACTTGGTGGGCGGTTTTCTATTGCAGGTGTTGTTCCTTGGTACTTGAATATTATTTGTCTGATGACAGACAAACAAAATTCGCCATATGGTGGTTTGTTTGTGGTCTTCAACTTTTAAATATTATAAGCATTGAGGATGGTAATGTCCAGAATGTGAAAAAAAGAGTTTTATGTACCACTTGTAACTCTTGCAAACACAATCAGCAAACCCAATCTGCATGTCACATTTGTCCACTAAGCGCATATTGAGGGTGTAGTCAATCACAGCTGCAGATTTTAGAATGGGTTCATTGGTCTCTCTATTCTGTCTGTCATTTCGTTAGGATGAATTGATGACAACAGTGTGACATCTCATTTGTCATGCCACCGAAATGCCATGATGTCACTGGCAGCAAACGCCTGCACCTCACCTCTACGCTTCACTGGAGAATATTCCGCTCCACTCTCGCTACTGGAACTGTTTGAAGTGCTTGGAGTTCATATTCACTATCACTATCATCACCATTGCTCACATCAGAGTCCAGGATATGAGTAAATAACAGTTTCCTCTTTCGTTCTGGTGCAATTGAACATGAACAAAATGCCACAGCACTGGAGGTGGAAGGTTGACGGTCATCTGGGTTTTCCTCAATATTACCGGTATTATGGTCATTAGTTTCGGTCACAACTTCCTCAAAACCTTGAAACTCATCATCACTAACACTCCCATCGGTGTTAGAGCTGTCACTGGGGAACAAAAGTGTTCCAATTCGCCGAGGAGTGAGGAGTTTCTTACCGCGAGGCATGGTGAACAAGGTGTACTAACATGGCGTTCCCACAATGCACCACTGGGTTCCCGATTTGACCATGCAGACCCATTCTCTCACCACTAGGCCTACCAGCCATTTCGTGCTTAATTTGAAGGCGCTAGAATTTATGCGTACTAGTACGTGGAAAACCCCAGCGCATAAGCCGTACTAGTACGACCGAAACCCCGAAAGGGTTAAGCAAAATGTCTATATTAATGTGTGTAAGTTTACTTAGGTACAGGTACACAAGTATAATTATCAGTTATAATAATAATGTAGGTATGTAGTCTGCCTGGGCTACATACCTACACCTACCTACATGTGGCCCAGAGCCATATTATTACCATCGACATACCATGTTCACTGAGTCTAATCGTTTCTATCATAAACAAAGGGAGCAGTAATGAATAATTCATGCCGAGAATTGTACACAAAAGCATTATGCATTAAGGGGAGTGACGTAATGTTTTCCCTCCACCCGGCTGCCACACCTCCATAGTATTATATAAACATAAAATGTTTATACGTATGCTATGTAACGTGTTTCTTATATAATTTTGAAGAAAATATCATAGATGGATTAATGAAAATGTCTATATTAATGTAAAATAGGACATTTAATGTGCCAAGAGTGATTATTATTAGTACAGTAGACCATCATTTACATGATAGTTACGTTCCTGAAAATGCTGTGTTAGGTAAAATCGTGTTAGATGAACTGAAGAACTTATGGGAAAAATATGGTTACATTCCTGAGAGCCCCAAAAAAGCCAAACAACTTTTTTTTAGGCCTCCACATCTTACAAAAATAAAAGTGAATATGTAATTGTAGTTCATTGTTGTTTTTACTGCTTAAGATTACAAATGTAATAGAAATAATAGTATTTCTTACCTTAAATAGTGGGTGCTGGTGTTTGTGAAGAGAGTGGAGAGTTATGCTGTGGCCCTACTAGGCTGAGGTGGATGGTAGAGGTTCTGGTACTGAAGTCTATGGTTGTACTGAGTGTCTAACTTTAAGTCATTCTACTTGTAAGTCAGTCAATTGATTCAGTCAAGTCAGTCAAGTGATTCAGTCAAGTGATTCAGTCAAGTCAGTCAGTCAAGTGATTCAGTCAAGTCAGTCAGTCAAGTAATTCAGTCAAGTCAGTCAGTCAAGTGATTCAGTCAAGTCAGTCAGTCAAGTGATTCAGTCAAGTCAGTCAGTCAAGTGATTCAGTCAAGTCAATCAGTCAAGTGATTCAGTCAAGTCAGTCAGTCAAGTGATTCAGTCAAGTCAGTCAGTCAAGTGATTCAGTCAAGTCAGTCAGTCAAGTCAGTCAGTCAAGTGATTCAGTCAAGTCAGTCAGTCAAGTGATTCAGTCAAGTCAGTCAGTCAAGTGATTCAGTCAAGTCAGTCAGTAAGTGATTCAGTTAAGTCAGTCAGTAAGTGATTCAGTCAAGTCAGTCAGTAAGTGATTCAGTCAAGTCAGTCAGTAAGTGATTCAGTCAAGTTAGTCAGTAAGTGATTCAGTCAATCAGTCAGTGATTCAGTCAGTCACACAAACTTATGTTTACCTCTTTTTATGTGTAAAAAGTAACACTTCGTTACGACCACAGGTTATGTCTTGTCTAATATCTTTGTTTTCCTTGTTAATTCTAAGGCTTAAATGCTTATACCTTTTCTTGCCACTTTGAGCAACACTCAAAGTGGTGTCATGATTGCTTGGCAGATACAAGATATAGTAATTAAAAGATCAAAACACAATTCACAATCATAAGTTGTAGCAGAGAAAAGGGACTGTACACGTATTAAGTATGAATGCTGGGATGGTGTTGTGGGGGCAGGGGCAGGCTGGGAGGGTGGTGTGGGTGGGTGAGGGTTGCGGGGGTGGCGGTATGGCATAACCCACCGTGGGCGACCGCGCACTCAAAATTTTTTCCCCTTCTGCTAACTGTGTAAAGTTAATTTTACGTAGTGTTACATAAAAATGTGCCGCAATTCTTCGATCGTGCTATACCCAAATCGTGCCAGATAAACTTGTGTTAAATGACGGTCTACTGTATTACGTAATGTTTTCCCTCCGCCTGGCAACCACACCTCCAGAGCATAAAAACAGCATGTTTATATGCTATGTAACATGTTTCTTACGTAATTTTGAAGAAAATATCATAGATGGATTAATGAAAATGTCTATATTGACGTAAAATAGGACATTTAATGTGCTCAAGTGTGATTATTATTACATAAGAGAGATGTGCTCACGGAGAATGTAAACAGACCAGGTGGTGCGCGCCGTATTTGAAAGACCGGTCGCCGTATATAGTTTTGGTCATAATATGAACTCACCGTACATATTAACGGAACGCCGTAATGCGAAACACCGAAAGGCGGGGCCCTACTGTATTTGTTTTACATGATGGTAGAATTGCTGGTGTCTTTTCTGTCTCATAAACATGCAAGATTTCAGGTATGTCTTGCTACTTCTACTTACACTTAGGTCACACTACACATGCATGTACACATTTATGTATATGCACTCATCTGAGTTTTTCCTTGATTTAATCTTAATACTTCTTGTTCTTATTGCTTTTCCTTTCATATCCATGGGGAAGTGGAATAAGAATCTTTCCTTCATAAGCCATGCGTGTTGTAAAAATCAGCTAAAATGCTGGGAGCAATGGGCTAGTAACCCTTTTTCCCGTATAGCTTACTAAAAAGAAAAGAAAACCGTCAAAGTGGGATGTTTGAATGTGCGTGGATGTTGTGCGAATGATAAGAAAAAGATGATTGTGGATGTTATGAATGAAAAGAAGCTGATCCTGGCTTTAAGTGAAACAAAGCTGAAGGGGGTAGGAGTTTCAGTGGGGAGAAATAAATGGGATTAGGTCAGGGGTTTCTAAAAGAGTTAGAGCTAGGGAAGGAGTAGTAATAATGTTGAAGGATAAGTTATGGCAGGAAAAGAGGGAATATAAATGAATAAATTCAAGGATTATGTGGAGTAAAATAAGGGTTGGATGTGAAAAGTGGGTTATAGTAAGTGTTTATGCCCCTGGAGAAAAGAGAAGTGTAGAGGAGAGTTTCCAAACCAAGTGAGAGAGTACTTGTGGTTGGGGATCTCAATGCTAAAGTGGGTTAAAATGTTGTGGAGGTAGTAGTAGGGAAATTTGGGGTGCCAGGGGTAAATGAAAATGGGGATCCTTTAATTGAACTGTGTAGAAAGAGGTTTGGTAATAAGTACACAATACATATTTTATGAAAATTAGGATTAAAAAGTATACAAGATATGATATAGCATGTAATGAAAATAGTTTGTTAGATTATGTATTGGTGGATAAAAGGTTGATGGGTAGGCTTCAGGATGTACGTTTATAGAGGGGCAACAGATATATTGGATCATTATTTAGTTGTGGCTACAGTTAGAGTAAGAGGTAGATGGAACAAAAGGAAAATGGCAAGAGCAAGAAAGAGAGGTGAAAGTGTGTAAACTAAGGAAGGAGGAAGTTAGGGTGAGGTACAAGCAACTATTGGCAGAAAGGTGGGCTAGTCCAAGTATGGGTAGTGGAGGGTTGAGGAGGGATGGAATAGTTTTAAAAATGCAGTATTAGAATGTGGGCAGAGGTTTGTGGCTATAGGAAGGTGGGTGCAGGAGGAAAGAGGAGTGATTGGTGGAATGATGAAATAAAGGGTGTGATAAAAAAGAAAAAGTAGCTTATGAGAGGTTTTTACAAAGCAGAAGTGATATAAGCAGGGCAGAATATATGGAGAGTAAAAGAAAGGTGAAGAGAGTGGTGAGAGTGCAAAAGGAGAGCAAATGATAGTGGGAGAAGCACTGTCAAGAAATTTTGCTGAGAATAAGAAAAATTTTTGGAGTGAGATAAACAAGTTAAGAAAGCGTAGGGAACGAATGGATTTGTTAGTTAAAATCAGAGTAGGGAAATTAGTAGATGGGGAGCTGGAGGTATTGGGTAGATGGCGGGAATATTTTGAGGAACTTTTAAATGTCGCTGAAGAAAGGGAGGCGGTAATTTCATACACTGGCCAGGGAGGTATAACATCTTTTAGGAGCGAAGAAGAGCAGGATGCGAGTGTGGGGGAGGTGCGTGAGGCATTACGTAGAATGAAAGGGGGTAAAGCAGCTGGAACTGACAGGATTATGACAGAAATGTTAAAAGCAGGGAGGGATATAGTGTTGGAATGGTTGGTATTTTTGTTTAATAAATGTATGAAAGAGGGGAAGTACCTAGGGATTGGCAGTGAGCATGTATAGTTCCTTTATATAAAGGGAAAGGGAACAAAAGAGATTGTAAAAATTATAAGGGGAATAAGTTTACCGAGTATACCAGGTACGTAAAGTGTACAGTAGGGTTATTATTGAAAGAGTTAGAGGTAAGACAGAGAGTAGGATTGCAGATGAGCAAGGAGGCTTTAGAGTGGGTAGGGGATGTGTAGATCAAGTGTTTACATTGAAGCATATACAGTGGTACCTCGGTTAACAATATTTTTTCGTTCCAGAATGCTGTTCAAGTGCCATTACCAAACAAATTTATCCCCATAAGGAATGATGTAAAATAGACTAGTCCTTTTAGACCCCCAAAAATACACTTACAAAAGCATTTAAAAAAATAAACTTACATAAAAGGGCGAGTTTGGGGACCATCGTTAACCGAGGTACCACTGTATGTTAACAGCATTTAGATAAAGATAGGGAAGTTTTCATTGCATTTATGGATTTAGAAAAGACATATACAGTGGACCCCCGGATTACGTCATTATTTCGTTTCAGAATGCTGTTCAAGTGCCGTTACTGAACGAATTTGTTCCCATAAGGAATGTAATGTAAATTAGATTAGTCCTTTTAGACCCCCAAAAATACTTACAAAAGCACTTACAAAAATACACTTACATAATTGTTCGAGTTTGGAGCATAACATAAACCAGGGGTCCACTGTAATAGAGTGGATAAGGGAGCAATGTGGTAGATGTTGCAAGTGTATGGAATAGGTAGTAAGTTACTAAATGCTGTACTTTTTTATGAGGATAGTGAGGCTCAGGTTAGGATGTAGGAGAGAGGGAGATTACTTCCCGGTAAAAGTAGGTCTTAGACAGGGATGTGTAATGTCACCATGGTTGTTTAATATATTTATAGATGGGGTCGTAAAAGAAGTAAATGCTAGGGTGTTGGGGAAAGGGGTGAGATTAAATTATGGGGACTCAAATACAAAATGGGAGTTGACACAGTTACTTATTCCTGATGATACTGTGCTTTTGGGAGACTCTAAATAAAAGTTGCAAAGACTGCTTCTAGATTTGTCAGGATCCTCTTCAGTGAAAAAGTCTGCTAGTTTAGCAGCAACATGGAACTGCTGCAATATTAACTGTTTTTCTTCAGGTTCTTCATCTTCTGTTATGTGGCTCCCTTGTATCTGTTCATCGAGCTCTGCCAACATTTCCTCTGGACTCCTATCTTCATCATCATCTTCTAAGAGCTGATTCACATCTTCATTCATATCATCAAAACTGTCACCTGGTAATCCCCTTGCCAGCTGAACAATTTCCTGACCCTGACTTTCAAGCAAGGGAAAACCAGTCAAAGAATTAACTACAGAAGGCTATAACTTTCCCCAGCCTGCATTTAATGTTGATTGGGGCACTTCATTCCATGCACTTCTAGCATAGCTGATGGTATCTGCAATGTTAAATTTTTTCTAGAAGCTTGGTACTGCCAGGTTGGAGTCAGAGTCCATTGATGCAACTAGTTTTTCTTTTTTTTTGTGTAGTTACACTTGAACGACTTAATAACTCCCCGATCTAGTGGTTGTATTAGAGATGTTGTATTTGGAGGTAAAAATACAACTTTTACATGAGGGGTCACATCCAGCAAAGTTTGTGGATGAGTACGGGAATTATCAAGAATGAAGAGAGCCTTGAATGCAAGGTACTTGCTGTGCAGGTAAAACTTGACTTCAGGAATAGTGATGCTTAAACCAGTCAATAAATATTTCCTCTGTCATCCATGCTGACTGGTTTGACCTCCAAATTACTGGTAAGGAGTTTTTATCTACACCTTTCAAAGCACGAGGATTCTTAGAGTGGTAAATAACCATGGGCTTACACTTGAAATCAGCTGATGCATTACTGCAAAGGAGCAAGGTGAAGCGATCCTTTGCTGCCTTAAATCCCTGTGCACTTTTCTTTTGCTGACTGATATAAGTTCTTGTTGGCATTTTCTTCCAAAAAACAACTGTCTCTTCAGCATTAAACACTTGATGTGGCTCATAGCCACCCTCAGAAATAATCTCCTGCAATTCAGCAGGGAAATTACTTGCTGCTGTATGATCAGCTGAAACACTTTCACCCGAAAACTTAATATTAAGTAACTTATTACGCAACTTTAAGTCGTGGAACCAGCCTGTGCTAAACATACACTCTTTTTCAGGCCTTCCTTCCTTATCACACACTGCTTTAAACAACTGTAAGGTCTTTTCCCTAATTAAGATGAAATTAAGTGGTGCACCTTTCTTTGTCTTTTGTTTGATCCACTCAAGCAACAAATTTTCAGTTTTATTTACTTGTTGTGATCTCAATGTCATTCTTTTCATGAGATGACATCTTGGGTTATTCATTATACAAGCTCGTATATTTGCCTCATTCTTTTTAATTTTACAAACTGACGCTTCATTAAGGCCATAGGCCCTCACTATATCCATCACACGTAAGCCACTCTTAAGCTTGTCTAATATCTCAATTTTCTTCGTAACTCCTAGATTTAAATGCTTAAATCTTTCCTTGCCAATTTCAGCAACACTTGTATGCCTATTGGGTGCCATGATTGCTTCTCAGATTTAAGATATGGCAATTAAAAGATATAAACTCCTAGCAGAGGATGGTATGTACTACACGCGTATGAACTGAAGACTGGAACAAGGGTGGTGGGGTGGTATCCCGTGGGCAACGCACTCAAAATTTTTTGCTAATCGTGTAAATTGTGCTAATTTAATTTTATTAATTGTTATACAAAAATATGCCACAATTCTTCAATAGTGCTATACCCAAAACGTGCCAGGCAAAACCGTGTTAAATGACAGTCTACTATATATACCAGAAATGTTATAAATGGTGCAAAGGTGACATTAAAAAAACAACAAAGACAGTTGACACAAACTCACTACCATTACAGTACACTCCTAACTTAGCGACGAATTCATTTAACGACGTGGTCTCAGGAACAGAACTCCATCGTTAAGTGAGGAGAGGCTGTATTATGCAGAGAATTCAGTGTAGAAATTAGGTGTGGTGTTACTAAAAGTATTAGTCAGAAGGCTGAAGAGGGGTTGTTGAGGTGGTTTGGTCATTTAGAGAGAATGGAACAAAGTAGAATGACTTGGAGACCGTATAAATCTGTAGGGGAAGGAAAGCGGGGTAGGGGTTGTCCTCGAAAAGGTTCGAAGGAGGGGATAAAGGAGGTTTCGGGGGGCTTGGACTTCCAGCAAGTGTGCGTGAGCGTGTTAGAAGTGAATGGAGACGAATGGTTTTTGGGACCTGACAAGTTGTTGTAGTGTGAGCAGGGTAATATTTTGTGAAGGGATTCAGGGAAACCAGTTAACCGGACTTGAGTCCTGGAAATGGGAAGTACAATGCCTGCACTTTAAAGGAGGGGTTTGGGATATTGGCAGTTTGGAGGGACATCTAAACTGTCATATCTGAGTGTCTCTGCAAAGACAGTGATTATGTGTGAGTGATGGTGAAAGTGTTGAATGATGATGAAAGTTTTTTTTTTTTTTTGGGTGACCCTGCTTTGGTGGGAAACGAACGATGTGTTAAAAATATATATACAGCCTCTCCTCACTTGACGACAGAGTTCCTTTCCTAAAACCACATCGGTAACCGAATTCGTCACTAAATGAGGAGCATATTACATGTATAATGGTACAGGTCGGCCATCATTAATCTGGCATCATCGGGACCTGTAGGGTGCCGGCTTAGTGAATTTGCTGGATTACAGAGTGGTTAGGTTAGAATACACACAACAAAATGGCAATATTTACGCATCAGCAATTTCACCCGATTTACACCCTATTTTTGGCCCATTCCATTGTTCCAGTCTATCAAACTCATAGCTATTTCGCTAGTATTCCTTCTATTCTGTAGAATGAGTACAAGAAACTGCCCACTCACCTATTTCAACTACCCAATAAAGTGGTCAGAAATTGGCAATTTGGCCAATTTCACACAAATTTCAAAAGATGCCAATTTCAAAATAGTCCAGAATAAACAATGCAGCCATTTTTAGCACTAAAATAACATTTTCTCTGTTCATTAATCACGTCTCCAGGCCCCTCTTATATTACTCTTGATTTCCATTTTGAATTTTTATTCACACAAAAAGTAGAATATTTACTGTTATGCAGACTACCGTATTATTGTAATAATTGTATAAATAATGTCAACCTATTCATGACTGCATATTAGACTGGCCAGTTGGACACGTATTGGATGGTGACGTCATTTGTTTACTCTTGAACACGGCAAAAATTTAACATTTCCGCTAATTTGAGCTCAATTTCAAGATACTTTTCATCGTGAAACCAATCAAAATCATATGTATTTCTGTAATATATCTTCCATTCTATCAAATGAGACCAAAAAAATGAGAATACAACCATAAAAACCATATGAAAATATACCGCTAAGGGGTGGCTAATGGCTGAGAAGTGAACTCTGTTATTTATCGTTCGATTTCTTTCATTTTTGGTGTACGTTAAGAAGCATCTTTCCATCATACATTGACCAAGTTTCAATAAGATAGCCCAACAAACAACTGACAGTGGCTTCAAAGCCACCTTATCTTTTATGGACAATGTACTGAGTATGTGCTTTACACAGCAAGAAGCATTTCTTTTATTCGTTGGAACCATGGCTAGGACTAATAGCAAGTAGATTATAACAATACAGTGGTACCTCGGTTAATGATATTTTTTCATTCCAGAATGCTGTTCAAGTGCCATTACCAAACAAATTTATCCCCATTAGGAATAATGTAAAATAGACTAGTCCTTTTAGACCCCCCAAAAATACACTTACAAAAGCATTTAAAAAAATTAACTTACATAAAAGGGTGAGTTTGGGGACCATCGTTAACCGAGGTACCACTGTAAATGGAGAAAAAGAAATTGGAATGACTTGTGCAAAAGTAGCGCCACCAAACAGCAGCAGCAGGTTGGTGTGGCGACCCTGGAAATTTGAAATTATGCTAGCCGAAATTAGTGCCGGATTACTGATGGAACCGGATAACTGATTACCTGATTAGTGATGGCCAACCTGTAGTGGGTTTGTGTCAACTATCTCTGATATTGTTTTAATGTCACCTTTGCACCATTTATAACATTTCCAGTATACGTATTTTTAAATGTTTATACGGCAGTGTACTGTATACTGTAATAAACAGAATAGAGGAAATCAGCTCTAATATGTATTATTAAGGTATGCAATGGGTCAGAGAGCCCGTCAAAAGTCCAAGTCGTCGATAAACAAGTACGTCGCTAAGTGAAGAGAGGTTGTATACATTTTTTTTTTAATACGTCGGCCGTTTCCCACTGAGGCAGGGTGACCCAAAAAGAAAGAAAAAACTTTCATCATTCAACACTTTCACTATCACTCATACATAATCACCATCTTTGCAGAGGCGCTCAGATACGACAGTTTAGGTGTCCCTCCAAATTGCCAATATCCCAATACAGTGGACCCCCGAGTTTCGTAAAAACTTCACTCCTGAAGTCTGCTCAAGTGCCATTACCGAACGAATTTACTCCCTTAAGGAAAAATTTCACGTAGGTTAGTCTATTTCAGACCCCCAAAAATACACTTCCACAAGAACTTACAAAATTATACTTACATAATTGCACGATTTCCGGGGTATTCGTTAACCGAGGGTCCACTGTACGTATATCAGAAACTAAATTTAAATTATAAAAATTATGTTCTCCATGGGAGAAAAGAATTCTTCCTCCATAAGCCATGCGTATCGTAAGAGGCGACTAAAATGCCAGGAGCAAGAGGCTAGTAACCCCTTCTCCTGTATGAATTACTAACTGTAAAAAGGAAAACTTTTTTTTTTCTTTCTTTTTAGGTCACCCTGCCTTGGTGGGATAAAGTCAGTACATTGAAATTTAACTTATAAGAAAAAGTCATACCCTGTATAAATGTCCCTGACTTTATAGGATATGGTACAGTAGATGGATTCCAGCAAAGATGTGCATAATTTGAAAGTGAACAAAGTGAAAATCAATTGCTGGATTATAGTGTGTTTGGGATGAGGACAATACTACAACTCAAACTGAGGAATGTCTGTGTATTGTGACAAGAATGTTGTCGATAGAACAGGTGTAAAAAAAAAAAGTTTAGTCTATTCATCTTGTTCTGTGATAATACATATCCCACTCTTGAGGGAATGGAACAATATGTTTTGGCCATTATGTAATAATAATAATAATACTTTATTGAGACATGGTACAATGATACATGGTAGACAAGAAATATAGTTATTAATGAGATGTACATGCCAAAAGCCCCTAATATGTCTCATGAACACTGCTAATTCCATGGTTGGTAAGGTGATCAGTAGGTGTGTTGTCAACTAGAGGAAAAAATATTGCTAAGTAGTATAGTTTCAAGCCATTCTGCCCAGTGATGTTTGAAAGAACTGAAAATCGATGGTGCATCATGAAAAAAGCCAGGCTCAATTTCAAAACAGAGTGAAGGTCTGAGGTATCAAGGGAACAGGGTGGATGCCAGTCATCCTGAGGTCAGGCAACAAAGCATTATCCAAAAGCAGCACTAGGTTCTAAGGAGAGTCCATGGGCCCTCGGGTTATCAACAGTGTGCACGGTTATTATTGTGTGTTAGTAATCTTCAGCTCCCCATTTCACCAATCACCACTGAGCTCAACAAGGTATACACACATACCAACAGTGAGCTAAATGACATCCATTGGACCAAAGTGATGCCCATTCACTGATGCTTGTTAGCCAAATACAGTGAACCCCCGGAGTTCGTACTGCTCCAAACACAAACAATTATGTAAGTGTATTTTTGTAAGTGCTTCTGTAAGTGTATTTTTGGGGGTCTAAAAGGACTACTCTAATTTACATTATTCCTTATGGGAACAAATTCGTTCGGTAACGGCACTTGAGCAGCATTCTGGAACGAATTAATGACGAACTCCGGGGGTCCACTGTACTACTGTACTATATCACCCACCAGAGGAAAAAGAGCAAAGCTAGACCAGTAGACTTATCCATGTATGGCCCATATAGAACCTTCTATCTGACCGCTATCCTCTTACCAAAGAAGTGAATTGCCACCTGCAGATAGTAGCTCCACTGACCTACTCAACCTCCAGGCAAGAGGAAACAAGGAATTTATGAGTCGCTGTGTACAGCAAACACAGAGCAGTGCTCAGTATGGCCTCTACATGCCATGGCCATCCTGAGGCCATGACAGTGAAGACCATAATTCTTCCACTGGGCATAAAGAACCTGTCATTAGGGGACACAGTGTCTAAAAGGGGTAAATAAAACTACAGTAATGAAAAAAGTTCATTCAAAGACAAGATGAATTAATACATTTTAAAGTTAACTGAATTTGGTTATTTCTCTATACTGCACATGTTACAAACACTTAGTGTACCACTGTACATATCTTTCACAACTAGATCCCCAAAAACACTAAGAAAAGTACGGAAAATACATAAACTAGGAGACAGACAATAGAATTCATCCTCAGAACTTCCAACATTACCTTCCATTTACAGGTGCATTCTATAAAACAATTTGAACCAAGGTAATGTTATTGTTTATTTACAATACACAGGGTCAAGAGAAGAGACAAGAGATCCCTAAAATTTCTCACAAGCTCACCATAAATTTTGAAAATACTGTATCTGTACTGTATTCTTTTAACTGTTGTATTAGAAAACAAAAAATTCAAAGGACAAGTATACTGTACAATTATTGTATAAATCTGTTTGAAGTGTCTCTACTGGAAATGTACAATACAGTCAAGACTTATTTACAAGGACTATTTTGTCTTGGACCCTGTAATCACTGAAACAATCTCACTGGTTCTGCCTGTCTTACAATTAATAGATGGTGAAATGAGGGTAAGGTGGCAGTCTTGGTTACAAGCATTAACAAGCCTAATATATACAGATCTTTTATCCCTTTTTCAAATGGATTTCTAAATTACTATGATAATATAGTCTGGTAGAAATGTATATCAAGCTGTGTTTACAATGAAAGTGTACCAAGTTACCTGGCACAATAAAATAAGTGGTAAAGTAATATTCATATCTATTTAATACAATAACTAAAATATTTAGCAAAATTTCATACATACTCTGGCTCGCACATGGGATGATGCAATAATAACAAAGTAATAATATAAAATAATAATGACAAATATAATGAAAAAATAATATATAATGAAAAAATAATATATAATGAAAAAATAATATATAATAATAATAATAACAACAATAATAATATGTAATAATAAACAATGTGTCGTGTGAATAAAATGCAGAAAATTCATAGTTTGGAAATTAGGAGGAGGTGCAGAATTACCAAAACTAATATCCAGAGGGCTGAGGAGGGGTTGTTGAGGTGGTTCGGAAATGTAGAGAGGTTGGAACAAAATAGAATGACTTCGAGTGTGTATAAATCTGTAGTGGAAGGCGTGGAAAGGGTTGGCCTAGGAAAGGTTGGAGGGAGGGGGTAAAGGAGGTTTTGTGTGCGAGGGTCTTGGCCTTCCAGCAAGCATGTATGAGCATGTTAGATAGGAGCAAGTTAGATAGGACTTGACGTGCTGTTGGAGTGTGAGCAAAGTAACATTTATGAAGAGATTCAGGGAAACCAGCAGGCCAGACTTGAATCCTGGAGATGGGAAGTACAGTGTCTACACTCTGAAGAAGGGGTGTTAATGTTGCAGTTTTATAACTGTATTGTAAGTGCACCTCTGGCAAGATAGTGATGGAGTGAATGATGAAAGTTTTTTTTTGGGGAGGGGGCCCACCCTGCCTGGTGGGAGACGGCCAATGTATTAATAAAAAATAATAATAATAATAATAATATAAATAATAATGGTAATATTTTATCTATAAAAGCAGACAAATGAAAGATACAATTTTTGTGAAATGCTCATTATATGCACAGCATTTCAGCAGAAACTAGAACTAAAACTACTTTATATTAAAAAAAAATACATGGGGTGAGAATTTAGTACAAAGCACTGTATTGATAGGTAAGATGGAATATATATCTTTTATTTATTTTATAAGTGTATTGAACTGGTTGGTAATACATATTTAATGTTAAAGTCAAAGTAAATAATTGGGTGAGGAGAATAATAAATCATGATACAGTGGAATGAAAAGTAACAAGTAGCAATAATAATGATGCAATAAAGGTTAAAGATACAGTCCATCAATTAAACTTTAGTGATTGGCTTAAAGGAAGACAGGGATAGATATAATTAATGAGATAACAATAAATATAACATGAGATTAATTGTAAATGCTTAGCAACACTATACATATTGTAACACCTTAACCATAATACTGATTGTATTAAATTTACACAATTTGAATAAATTAAATATAATCACCTGTATGATACATACAACTTTCTCATTTGCTAGAAGAGATGATTAGCATTAGCAAGGGAGTACTATGTATATTCAAGCATAGATACTGTCATGTCAGTGTTAACATTCTTATTCTTCCTTCCACCCTCTTTAAACGTATCACCCCAGCATTTCCTATTCCATAGTAGAAACACCATATCTTTCGTGTATTTCTTTGTTGTTACCCTTCCAGTTCTGCCAGTCTGCCCATAACAAGCTGTGCTGCATCTTTTATCTCATTATATCGATGAAGATTTTCTATGTGACTCTGAAGTTCTTCAATCTTATAACCACAAATTTTCAAAGAAGCTATTTCTTCATCCAACTCACTTTCTTTTTTACAAAGCTGGGCCAACTGATCTTCTGGAGATAACAAATTCTGAGAAAGTGTGGTCTTGCTTGGGGTCCGGAAAGGAACACTAAAATGCTGTGGAACTACTCTTCTGCGGCAAGAACTTACAAGAGAAGGTGACCTGTCTATTGTAATTCTCTTGGGAGTTAAGCTATTTGCAATGATTATCTTTGACTGTAACTGAGGTGGTGTTTGGTTCATTCTGTCTGCCACCACTCTGTCCCTACAACCTACAGTAAAAATACTCATCTCTTTATTTACACTGATGATTTCCTCAGAGTCTTCCGTATTAGGTGAAGTGTTATTTGAATTTGGGTCTGTGGACCCAGTCACTCTGAAAGGACTCTTAAAAGCCTGTCTGACCCGTGATGCACCTGGAGTTCCTCCACTACCATTCCTTCTTAGTGACATGGTTTTTAATAACTCGAATACTGTCCTGAACTTCCAGAAAATATGAAGTTTCACCTCAAATTATCCTGATTTCAATTTCTTGAACTTTTCAATTTCTTATGATGCTATATGCAGTTTTTTATAACATTTAGATCTATACAAAATTTGCTTTACAAAAGTTAGCTGTAAATGAATTTACTGTACTTACAAGTATCCTCAACAGTGCTTTTATATTTAGAAGGAAAATAAAATCTATCCTCAATTCACTCTCAGTACTGAAGATAAACAAGCTGAGAATTAGTGCAATAAAACGAAAAACAAGTCGACGGTGCAGCTCTTGGCTTGTTATACTCTGATCAGCAACATTCTCACAACTGTAAAGCAGAAGCAACATTTGAGAGCTTGTAACAGTATATAGTATAGTAATACTGGGAAGATGTAGTTATAAAGACAAAAACAGCAATTAACCAGACTCAATAAAGCCTGTTGCAAAGGCAAAACATTGTCCAAGTAAAATTCCCAATTGCTGCTTGTGTATCATTACTGCAATCTCAGTGCCTGTATACACTATCTCAAGTTCAATTTAATAATACCTAAAGCTTTTTACTTGCATAAATATATTACTAGTGATGAACAATGATTCTACATTCAGTAGAGTATTGTGTAATGAAATATTAAAAACATGAAACAAGGATATGGGCCTAGGAGTCATCTTTGATAAATGAATGTCACAACGACCACAAAAATAAAAAGTTGAGAAACTCTTATAAATCAATGGCACAATTTAAAATAGACTCTAAATTAGGGATGTGATAAAGTATTGGCATCGGTGGGTATCGCCCAATTTTGATGTATTGGCACTAAAATCAATGGGTATCATCTAATTTTGATAGTATTGGTATCAGCCAAAAAGTGAGAATTAGTACAGTGGACCCCCGAGTTACGAGCACCTCGGAAATCGTACAAGTATGTAAGTATAATATTGTAAGTGCTTTTGTAAGTGTATTTTTGGGGGTCTGAAATAGACTAACCTACTTGACATTATTCCTTAAGGGAGAAAATTGTTCGGTAATGGTACTTGAGCAGGCCTCTGGAATGAATTATGCTGTACTCGGGGTCCACTGTATCAGCAAATTGGGTATTCACTATCCCTACTATAGATACTGTATATGGATGAGTTAATGCTGAAAAAGATGTTCAAATGTATTCAACCACAAATGGAGAAAATAGCAGTGGTATGGTCTCTCTCTGAAAAACAGAAATGCCAAAGGAATAATACATATCCTAACTGCCTGATAATAGAAGACCACCACAAATAGGAGTATAAAATTTTAAGAAACAACTAACAATGGAGATTTCCTGGCACCATTAACAGGGAGAACAAACTACTGCTATAACCTTAAAAAGAAGAGATGCCAGATGACAACTTTTATCTTAAATCCAGATTTGGGTGTCTTCATCAATAACATTAACCCTTTCACTATCAACAGCCCTGATCACAAACCTGCTCTCAGAGTCGAAAAATATTAAAAAAAAAAAAAAAAATCTTACCAAAATCTTAAGAATATTTTTCCGAGGCATGAAGCTGACAAAAAGTGAACCGCTTATGAAAACATCGGCAACTGCTGCCCACTGCAATATTATTTTTACTTTTATTCTATTTTTATTTTATTTTTTAATATGTATTTTTTTTTTCAAGTAACTTTTGTGGCATGTGAGACCAATATAATGTGTAATGTATACGTATATATCATCGTTGTATGCAGCACAATAACCGCACAAATATTATCAGTACATTGTTTACAAACTTGTTTACACAAACCAACAATAAAAAGTGCTTTCCTTACCGGTGAAGCTCTCACTTCACACGGTGAGGGTCCGGGTTCGATTCCCAGTGAAGGGGTGGAAACATCAGACGTGTTTCCTTACACCGGTTGTCTATGTTCACCCATCAGTAAAATGGGTACTTGGGTGTTAGTCGACTGGTGTGGGTCGAATCCTGGAACAAAACTGACCTAATTTGCCCGAAATACTCTGCATAACAAAGGGTTTTCTATATACGTACAGTGGTACCCCCGGATTTCGTACAGCTCCCAACTCGAACAATTATGTAAGTGTATTTTTGTAAGTGCTTTAATAAGTGTATTTTTGGGGGTCTGAAACGAACTAATCTAATTTACATTCGTCCTTATGGGAACAAATTCGTTCGGTAATGGCATTTGAGCAGGCTTCTGGAATGAAGTTTTTACGAAACTCAGGGGTCCACTGTAGTAGTATGTCATTGATGTGAGCTAGGCCTGTATACCTTGTACATGTACTTGTAGTAAATGATGATATTATTATTTTATTATTATTATTATTATTATTATTATTAGTAGTAGTAGTATATAGTCACTGGACACGTTCAGTGGACACATTCCTATAAATGCTACAGCTTGTGGAAGGTTGTTGTGGCATCTGGGTGGTTGCAGGTGGCCTTTGTTGTGGAATGTGCCTAGTCAGCGGCATGGCTGGTGTCACATGATGCATTACACAACCACCACCACCTATTACCCATACCGTCTATCTCACCAACCATGCTGTCTTCCCCACCACCTACATGGAAATAAGTCACTGACTTTTTTTGGGTTATCCTAGGTTGATAGTCGTCTGGGTTTTCACCACTATTTCTGGTATCCTGGGCATTACTTTCAGTCACAAACTCCTCAAAACCATGAAATTCATCTTCACTGACACTCCCATCTATGTTAGAACTATCACTTGGGAAGAAAAGAGTCCCAATTCGCCGGGGAGTCAGGTATTTTTTTTATACTGCACACATTGACCCATTTTCTCACATGTAGGTCTACCAGCTTTCTCCCGCTAGATTTGAAGCCGCTAGAATTTTGGCATAGTACTATGGCACCAACACTGGTTTGCAAGCCGTAGTACTACAGCACCGACAGTGAAAGGGTTAACAAGGAGCTTGTAATGATGTCTACTTGTATGACAACCAACAAACTCATATTCAATATTGATAAGACCTCCAAAGTATTTGGGGAAAAAAAACTAAAAATATTCAATTAAACATAAAGGTAAATACTACATACATTGTAAGACAAGGTGAAGGAGAAATTACGTAATCCAAAGCTAAAACCCATCTTGAAGAGCTGCAACAGAATGCAAAGCACAAGAAACAAATATCTCTGTTATCTTATGAGTTCAACTCGACCTGCTTTGAAACTCGATGTAAATAAAAGGTCCTGATTTATAATCAATTTTTAACTTTTATTACAGCCACTCGTCACTAAACGACAGAGTTCCGTTCCTAAGACCACATTGGTAAATGAATTCATCAGTAAGTGAGGAGCATACTATAATGGTAGTGGGTTTTGTCAACCATCTTTGATATTGTTTTAATGTCACCTCTGCACCATTTATAACATTTCTGGTACATATACGTATTTTTAAATGTTCATTCAGTAGTGTACTGTACAGTGGACCCTCGGTTTTCATTCACCTCCAAACTTGAACAATTATGTAAGTGTATTTTGTAAGAGCTTTGTAAGTGTAATTTTGGGGGTCTGAAACGACTAATCTAATTTACATTTGTCCTTATGGGAACAAATTGCTCAGCAACGGCACTCAAACAGCATTCTGGAAAGAATTTTCAACAAAAACCGAGGGTCCACTGTATACTGTAATAAACAGAATAGAGGAAATCAGCTCTAATATACATTATTTAGGTATGCATACTAGTTAGAGAGCACATTTAAGTCCGAGTTATCGGTAAACGAGTATATGTCACTAAGTGAAGAGAGGCTGCATATCATTATTATTACTGGTGTTATTACTTTTATTCCACTACATCATAATTTTTATCTCACACATTCGTCCATTAATTTGCACTTGTACATATGGTAAAATTAAACAATATTACCAACCAATTTGTTCACTTATAAGCTGTGACCATATGGTATATTTCTTTATTTCCATCTTATGTCAATACAGTACAGTAGAACGTCATTTAGCACAAGATTATGTTGCACGTTACGGTATTGCACGATTTAAGATTTGTACACATTATCATCTTACACGACGTAAAGATGATATTACACGGTCGGCAGGAGGGGAAAATTTTGAGCGCATGGTTATTTACTGCCTAAGAATCCTCATGCTTTGGGGGAAAGGGAATTTTTCCTTCCTGTAAACTAAGTTTATTCAGATACACGGGGCCAGGAGCTGAGTCTCGACCCCTGCAACCACAATTAGGTGAGTACAGTTACATACATTATCATACATAGCAGCATATGTGTAGAGAACCTAGGATAACCCAAGTCAGTCAATGGAAATACTGTCCTCTGACTTTTTGGGTTATCCTAGGTTCTCTACACATATGCTGCCATGTATGATAATCTTCGTAACTGTATCTGTGTATACCTGAATAAACTTACTTACAGTTTGTGGGAAGAAAAACAAGTAACCATTCTCACAACAGTCTTGTTCTACTACTGTTGTTGTGGTTCGCAGACACCACCCGCCACGACCAGATTGCATACGTAGTCCTGCACACAGCTTGTTTGTGAAATAAAATAAGAGGAATTGTGTTGATTTGAATTAGAGAACAAAGATATTAGACAAGACATAACTGTAAGAAGTGTTTTGTAATAAAGATGTAAACATGTTGTGTGAGAGCGACTGCTACTGAAGACTGACTGAATACTGATGGTGCGCTTGACGACACTGAATGACGACTGACTGACTGATGACACGTACTTGACTACTACTGAATGACCAGCATTGACGATTTATACCGTAATGAACTGCTGACTGAATGACTAACTGACTGATGAATGTTGATGATGATGAATGTTGACTGATTACGAAGAAACTTAGACAGACTAACCCTGCGAATGAATGTTACTTGACATAAAGATGTAACTGAAGTGGACTGATGACTTGACTTGACTGATGACTTGACTGACTGACTGACTGACTGACTGACTGACTGAATGACTTGACTGACTACTGAATGACTTGATGACTGACTGCTGACTGAATGACTTGACTGACTTACTGAATGACTTGACTGACTTACTGAATGACTTGACTGACTTACTGAATGACTTGACTGACTTACTGAATGACTTGACTGACTTACTGAATGACTTGACTGACTTACTGAATGACTTGACTGACTTACTGAATGACTTGACTGACTTACTGAATGACTTGACTGACTTACTGAATGACTTGACTGACTTACTGAATGACTTGACTGACCTACTGAATGACTTGACTGACTTACTGAATGACTTGACTGACTTACTGAATGACTTGACTGACTTACTGAATGACTTGACTGACTTACTGAATGACTTGACTGACTTACTGAATGACTTGACTGACTTACTGAATGACTTGACTGACTTACTGAATGACTTGACTGACTTACTGAATGACTTGACTGACTTACTGAATGACTTGACTGACTTACTGAATGACTTGACTGACTTACTGAATGACTTGACTGACTTACTGAATGACTTGACTGACTTACTGAATGACTTGACTGACTTACTGAATGACTTGACTGACCTACTGAATGACTTACTGACCTACTGAATGACTTGACTGACCTACTGAATGACTTTACTGACTTACTGAATGACTTGACTGACTTACTGAATGACTTGACTGACTTACTGAATGACTTGACTGACTTACTGAATGGCTTGACTGACTTACTGAATGGCTTGACTGACTTACTGAATGGCTTGACTGACTTACTGAATGGCTTGACTGACTTACTGAATGGCTTGACTGACTTAAAGTTAGACACTCAGTTCAACCATCGACTTCAGTTCAAGAACTTCTACTATCCACCTCAGCCCAGTAGGGCCACACCATCCATATCCACTCTTCACTACCATTCACAAACATCATTACCCACAATTTAAGGTAAGAAATACTATTATTTCTATTGCATTTGTAGTCTTAAGCAGTAATAAATCATGACAATGCACTACAATTACATATCCACCTCAGCTCAGTAGGGCCACACCATCCATATCCACTCTTCACTACCATCCACAAACATCATTACCACAATTTAAGGTAAGAAATACTATTATTTCTATTGCATTTGTAGTCTTAAGCAGTAATAGATCATGACAATGAACTAAAATTACATATTCGCCTTCAATTTTTGCAAGATATGTTGGTCAAAAAAAACTTGTTTGGCTTTTTGGGGACTCTCAAACACGTAACCCTATTTTTCCCATAAGTTCTGTTAATTATTTAAGACGAAATTATCTAACACGACTTTTTCAGGAACGTAACTATCGTGCTAAATGACGTTCTACTGTACTTCTTACCACCAGGCATGGTGAACAAGGACTACAAACATGGCGCTCCCACAATGCACCACTGGGTCCCCGATTTTTTTCATACTGCGCACACCCACCACGCAGACCCATTCTCTCACATGTAGGCCTATCAGCTTTCTCCCGCTTCATTTGAAGCCGCTAGAATTTAGGCGTATAAATACGTCCGAAACATTGGCTCGTAAGACGTAAATATACGTCCGAAACAGTCAAAGGGTTAATCAAATTATGGTTATCTAGATGGCTTCTAATAATATCAGCTATAATTGACTCTAGTAATTTGCCTACAATTGAGGTTAGGTTTATTGGGCGGTAATTTGACGGTAGTGACTTGTCCCCTGCTTTAAAAATAGGAATTACATTAGCCATCTTCCACATATCAGACACTACACCTGTTTGAAGAGATAAATTAAAAATGTTAGATATTGGTTCACAGAGTTCCATTTTGCATTCCTTAAGAACCCTTGCAAAAAGCTCATCAGGACCCGGCGATTTATTTTGTTTCAGTCGGTCTACTTGTTTCATAACCATTTCTTGAAAATACAAGAAATTTCCAAGAAAATCTCAAAAACAGTAGGCATACTATCAAAGATACACTACTATGTGTCTCAATCAGCTCTCCTTGCTCTGTATCATTCACTAATCTACCCTTATCTCACTTATGGAATTTGTGCCTGGGAATCAACATTAAATCATCTTAGACCACTCATAACCCAGCAAAAGGCTGCAGTCAGAATGATAACAAATTCCCACTCTAGACAGCATACTCCACCAATATTCAAAAGTCTAAAACTACTCACCTTAACCCTTAAACTGTCCACACGTAGATATACGTTTGCTCGCGTACTGCTCCGAACGTAGATCTACGTTTTTTTTTTCAAATGCTTTTAACCTTGCAACGATAAGCCTGAGTTGCCTAGAGATTAGAGAATGGGTCTGTGCACTCAGTGTGTGCAGTATTACAAAATGTGGGAATGACAAACAAAATGCACTCTTCATTTTAAAGAAAAAGAACAATTTATTTTTTTCTCAAAATATTCGGTCAGCTACGCGAGTGAACGTATATCTACGTGTGGACAGTTTAAGGGTTAAAGAACATTCACACTTATTCTTGTGCCTACTACATACATAGAACTCTACACTCAAATATAAACCCTCCACTCAAAATTCTCCTCACCAACTTTAACAGGACCCATGACCATAACACAAGACAGATCACTTTTTGATATACCCCATGTCCATATCACCCTGTGTAAAAACTATGTACATAAAGGGCCCCAAAATCTGGAATTCATTACCAGTAAATACTAAAATAACCTGTTGGGTTGGTTGGAGCTAGGAGTAGTGTATTCGGGTAGGTGCCTGTAAGGTGGTCTGATGGACGGGTGTTTGAGCTTGGGATCTTACTCGCTAGGTTCTTTCCTTTGGTGGAGAAGAAAACATAGTCTATTTGCTGTTTCAGTTGGTGGAAGCCGGGGTTCATCTGATTTAATTAATTTGATTGTTTTATTTTTGGATATCTTATTAGTTCCTAGAATTTCAGATAGGGTTTTCCAGGTCTTTTTCATATCACCTTTTATGTTATGTAATCTGTTCTCGTAACACAACTCTACGGCTTATTTATCTAGCACAATTCATCTAATAAGACATAATAAACAATATTAATAACATAGAAACATGATACAGTGGACCCTTGAAAATCGTGATTAATCCGTTCCTGAGAGGCCGCCTATTTTCAAAATGGACGATTTTCAAAACCATTTTCCCCATAAGAAATAATGTAAATCAAATTAATCCGTTCCAGACATCCAAAAGTATTTAAAAAAATTTTTTTTTTTACATAAATGTACATTTATCTACACAGAAAACAATGAGACATAAAGTATAAAACAGTAATAACTTGACACTTACCTTTATTGAAGAGTTGTTGATGTGTAGAAGACAGGAGGAGGGTAGAGGATTTAAGAGTTACTATTTTGGAATAGGAATTCCCTTCCATAGACTTCAAGTACCAAGTCCTTTTCCGGGGTTACTTCCCTTTGTCTTTTACTGCCACAGTACATTCATTACTTTAAAATATTTTAAAGTAATGAATGTACTGTGAGTAAAAGACAAAGAAGGAAGTAACCGGAAGACTGTACTTGAAGTCTATGGAAGGGAATTCCTATTCCAAAATAGTAACTCTTAAATTCTCTACCCTCCTCCTGTCTTCTACACATCAACAACTCTTCAATAAAGGTAAGTGTCAAGTTATTACTGTCTTAATGTAGGAAGAGAGGTGTGTAGTATTTATTTGTAGGAATTCAGTGTAGGAAGCCTGTAGACGTAGGTACACGTATGTAGCCCCCACCCAGGGCTTCACTACAGAGCCATATTATTACACTACACAGCCATATTATTACACTACACAGCCATATTATTATACTACACAGCCATATTATTACACTATACAGCCATATTATTACCATGTTCACTGAGTTTAATCATTTCTAACAACTACCTTTAGATGCCATCATAAACAAAGGGAGAAGTAATGAATAATTCATGCCGAGAATTGTAAACAAATGCATATGATGGGTGGTTACTGCACCAGACGCCAGATTTACAGTTTTCTCTACTGCTGCATCAGAGAAAACGTAATGTTTACTCTCCACCCAACTCACCACTCGATAGCATATAAACATTGTTATATGCTATATGATATGTAACATGTTTCTTATATAATTTTGAAGAAAATATCATAGATGGAGTAAATGAAAATGTCTATATTAACCTAAAATAAAACATTTAACCTAAAATAAGACATTTGTTTGAGCTTGACTGTGTTGTGGGGAAGTACCCTGGCTGATTTGTGTGGGGAAGTATCCTGCCTGGTGTGGGGAAGTACCCTGCCTGGTGTGGGGAAGTACCCTGCCTGGTGTGGGGAAGTACCCTGCCTGGTGTGGGGAAGTACCCTGCCTGGTGTGGGGAAGTACCCTGCCTGGTGTGGGGAAGTACATTGCCTGGTGTGGGGAAGTACCCTGCCTGGTGTGGGGAAGTACCCTGGCTGATTTGTGTGTGGAAGTACATTGCCTGGTGTGGGGAAGTACCATGCCTGGTGTGGGGAAGTACCCTGTCTGGTGTGTTCTTTCTTGAATTCTATCGTGTTTCTCGCATTCTTTAGCAAAGAGCTGGCACTACGTTTTCTGTAAAACCAGTTTCTATAGAAAATCCTGTTTTTGTGAAACTAGTTTCTATAGAAAATCCTAGTTTTCTGTAGAAAATCCTAGTTTTCTGTAGAAAATCCTAGTTTTTCTATAGAAAATCCTAGTTTTCTTTCTTTGGGCCCATGGTGGCTTATTTAGCAGTTGCAAGCACTAAAACGAATGGAAAAATGACAAAATGTATGGTATGAATGCGTGGATGGCGGTCACTCGCTGGTAAACAATGGCACACTGATGCTCAATGTGGTGTTTATGTGCCCAGGCGGTGGGGAGGCCACGCGGACGCGTTTCAGACCGGCGATTTTCAAGGAAATGGACTATTTTCAAGTCGATTTTTGCCGACAAAAGTGGACGATTTTCAAATTCGCCGATCTTCAAGGGAGACGATTTTCAAGGGTCCACTGTATATACTCTAGAATGAATAAAATATGTCATATGTCTCTCTCCCTAACCGACGAGTGTTGCTGTGTTGTTTGTTGTTGGGTGTATAAGGGCCACTGAAAGATAAGCCTTACATAGTGGTGGTGATGGCCGCCAGAGATGGCAGTGTTGTCAGTCGCCCTATATAACTCCAACAACATTGGAGGAGTCAGTTTCGTGCTGTCCTTTTCGTATTGTTTAATGCTTAACTTGCTACACTGTTAGTGCTTCACTTTATTGCTGGCTGGTGCTATAGCTTTATCGACTTGTGCTGCTTTAGTATCATACATATTGTAGAATCACTGAAGAAGGCACATTCTCTCTCTCTCTTCCTTCTCCACTTTGGTACTTTGCTACAATTTCTTTCTTCAGTTCTTTCTATCGTGTTTCTCACTTTCTTTACCAAAGGGCTGCCACTATAAAGTTTATTTGGGCCCATGGTGGCTTATTTCACAGTCACAATCAATAAACAAGCACTAAACACAATGAATTTATTGTGAAATATTTGGATGAGCGTGCAGGGTAATGTTCACTCAAGGATAAACAAAGCAAGACTGGATAGATAACCTTTATTGATAGTAATACAATATTTTATAGTGTCGTGAGCTCACACCTCCACACGCCATGGTGAACCATAAGTTACTGTGAATGCTTTCGCCTTCTTCCTCTCTCCGTAAAGCTCACCCAGTGGGCAGAGCTTTAGAGAGGGTGAACGCCATGGTTCACCATGGCGTGTGGAGGTGTGACCTCACGACACTATAAAATATTGTATAATTATACTATTACTATCAATACAAGTTATCTATCTATCATATTTATTCCAGAATAATATTAGGTACAGTGGACCCCCAGATTACGTCATTATTTCGTTCCAGAATGCTGTTCAAGTGCCGTTACCAAACAAATTTGTTCCCATAAGGAATAATGTAAATTAGATTAGTCCTTTTAGACCCCCAAAAATACACTTTCAAAAGCACTTACAAAAATACACTTACATAATTGTTCGAGTTTGGAGCATAACATAAACTGGGGGTCCACTGTACAGTGGACCCTCGGTTACCGGCCGTAATCCATTCCAGGAGCTAGGCCTTTAACTGAAATGGCCTTTTACTGAATTAATATTCCCCATAAGAATTAATGTAAATGCAATTAATCCGTTCCAGACAAAAATATTCACCAATAAATAATTTTTTTAACAATTAAATCAGTATTACATACCTTTATTGAAGACTAATGCTGGCTTCTGGAAGATGGGGAGGAGGAAATAGGAAGGAGTTACTAGTTGGAAGGGGAATCCCCCTCCAAAAGGACTTCAGATGACAAGTCCCTCTCTGGGGTCACTTCCCTTCTTTTTCTTTTAATGCCACTAGGACCAGCTTGAGAGTCACTAGAACCTTGTCTTGAAAAATAAGTGTCCAGAGTGCTCTGTTTCTGGCACCTCTTTAACATGTCCCTGAAGTGGGACAAGGTTTTGTCACTAAACATGTTGCAGATATGGCTTGTTTCAGCTTGGTCAGGATGGTGTTTTTCAACAAATGTCTGCACCTTAGTCCACATAGAACAAATTTCCTTAATCTCTGCAGAAGGCACCTCCTTCTCTTCTTTTTCCTCCTCCTCCCTTTCTGAAGCAAGTTCCTGAGCTGTGGTCTGTTGCTGTGGTCCTCCACCAACTCTTCCACATCCTCACCACTCACTTCCAACCCCAGGCTGTTCCCCAATGTCACAATATCTTCCACAACAGGTACAGGGTCATCAGCTGCAAATCCTTCAAAATCAATCTGTTGGACACAATTTGGCTACAGTGGTCTCCAAGCAGAGTTCAAAGTCCTGGTAGTCACTCTCTCCCAAGCCTTACCTATTAGGCCTATACAGTTGTAGATATTGAAGTGAATCTTCCAGAACTCTCTAAGGGTCATTTCAGTGTCTGAGGTCATTTCAAAGCACTTCTGAAACACTGCTTTGGTGTACAGTTTCTTGAAGTTAGAAATGACCTGCTGGTCCATGGGCTGGAGAAGAGGAGTTGTGTTATGAGGCAAGAACTTCACTTTTATAAA
>WNWK01022184.1:0-17500 GCA_009830355.1 Cherax destructor
CATACACACCCATCGCCTCAGTCGTCCTTAATCATTGCCCCTGCACATAACTCTCCAATCCCTCCTCCACTTCTATACAATTTACTGTCATACCTTCCCTCCTTTTCCTACATATGCTTAACACATACTTTGACGGTCTTTCTCCCCATAATACATCATCCATCCCTGCTTTTAATCTACAAGCGTAAATGTGATCCAGATAACTGTCGACTAGCCATTCGTACTCCTGAGTTGACGACAATATCACAAACACTCTCTCTTGCCATTCCATTTAGGGCCACACCATATAAGTCTCCTATGTCAATCTTGTAGATGTCCTGCATATTGTAGGTAAGACTGTGACCACAGAAAACGGGTGTAACACGCCCTTCACTATTTCAAGAGAGACTGTGTTGATGCGCCTTCTACCAGCTGCTGCCATGTTGGTGAAAAGAAAATGAAAAAAAAAAAAAAAGGGAGTCAGGAGTGCTGCCACAACGAGTATCAATGCTGCCAGCTGCAAGTACTCGCCTAAATGTGGCGGTTGGGGGTCAGTTGTGGGGTCTAGGTTCCCCAACTGTAACATGAAGGGGCCCTCTCTCAGTGAGCAAGGAATAGGCTAATAACGAGCAGTAATTGGTACTTAAATCCAGAAGTCAGAGTGGGTAGTCAGGTGTGTCTATTAGACTAGTGCTCACTAGGAATTACAATAAACAGAGAAGGTAACATTCTACTAGTAAATTCAAATTAGGACTACAAAAATTCGAGTCTATGGTGTAGAGTTTATTAGACTACACTTACACTACATGCACACAAGTGTGAGCACACACGCTTGTGTTTGTGTGTACACACACACACATACCTGAACAGTAGGCACCACTTGTAAACAGTGACCACTTACACATACCCACCCTCTACCACACACTCTCAGTCACAATATCTCACAATCGTACACTCCTTCACACTACCACATACTCACACTCTCATTCACACTCACCCACTCTCACACCCACACCCAAACACACACACACACACGCCCCGATGGCATGGTGGCTAAAGCTCTCGCTTCAGGCACAGAGGGCCCGGGTTTGATTCTCGGTGGGGCCGAAACATTTCGATGTGTTTCCTTACACACACACACACACATATATATACAACAGGCCTAGTGTCTAATCGACATGTACCTAGGACAAAATGGTAACTAACTAACATACACACACAGCCTACCCGCTAGCGTGGCTTAAACAAATAAACAGGAAAACCCCTACATTCTCACACAAATCCCCCTCCCTCTCCTCCTCTTCCTCTTCCTCCTCCTCTTCCTTCCTTCCTCACTCCTTCTTTTCCTCCTCCTCCTCTTCCTTTTCCCCCTCCTCTTCCTCCCTCTCCTTCCCTGGTGTAGAGTCTACTAGGCCTCACATCAACAACCTAACCACGCTCTGCCACATATACTCCCCCACACAACTCCCACCCACTCTCTCTCTCTTCCTTTTTTCTCTTCCTTTTTTTCTCTCTCTTCCTCTCCTCTTCTACTTCCTCTTCAACTTCCTTCTTCTCCCTCCCTGTTTCTCCCTTCCCCCTCTTGCCTTTCCCTCACATCCTTTCCCTCTCTCTCCCTGTACCTCTCTATCCATCCCCCATCTCTCATCCCTTCTGCCACTGTCGTCCCCTACCACTCTATCCCTCTCCCCTCCCTATCTCCCTCCCCCTCTCCTTCTATCCAACAAACACCCCCACCCCCCACATGCACTCACTCATGAAAATACATAAGCTCTTCTTTCTAAGGTAAAAAAAAAAACATAATGGGTTACCAAACAGCAGGACAGAGACTGAGGGGACTGGTGGATGAACCTGGGAGGAAAGATTGGGAGGCAGAGCTCACGGAAAGGGAGGAAGAGTGGGGAAGGAAGCTAGAAGAGCTCAGCAAGCAAATGGAGGAGAGGATAGCTGCTGAGAGTAGGAAATGGGAGCTACAAACCATAGAAGCAGAAGCTAAGATACAGACATAAGAAGAGGAACAACAAAATCTGAAACAGTATAAAGAATAACAAAAAAGGCACAATACCGTGACTGGAACAATACACACACCTAACCCGCACATATAAAAAGAGAGGAGCTTACGACGACGTTTCGGCCCGACTTGGACCATTTACAAAGTCACACTGTATGCAGAGGCCTTATCAAACCCACATGGAGCCCAGGAAAAGACGAGGAGCACATCAGGTCCAAGTCGCGCCGAAACGTCGTTCGTAAGCTCCTCTCTTTTTATATGTGCGGGTTGTGTGTGTACAGTCTAAAGAATCAAAGGGCAGTACAGCCATGACATCAGGAACTTATATGTCAGTCACAGACGAGGAGACTGTAGGGAACAAAAGTGCAATACTGTATGCAGAGGCCTTATCAGACCCACATGGAGCCCAGGAAAAGACGAGGAGCACATCAGGAACAAATGAGGCGACTAAAGACAATGAAGGAGCTAAGCAATATGCATAGGCTCTAACAGACAACTGCAATGCCCAGGAAAAGCTGAGCAAGAAAAAAGACAGACCACTGAGGGCAGGGACATCAGCTAGCAAGGAGATTGAAGATAGGAACGCTTCAATGGAAGGAACTAAATCATCTCAGGGGATGCAAAGGGAAATATAGTGGGACAAAAGAGAGAGGTCAGTTTTTGTATACGGGCTCCAGGAAGTTGAAGGGAAAACATATGAAGCAAGAAAACAGGAGGAGAAAAAGTGATTGAAAGTATCATGAAAGCAATAGGAGAGGACAACATGACACAGTTGACAAATTTTCTGAAAATTGAGTGGTTTCCAAGAGGAAACAAGCAGCTAGTTAAAGTGATTTTCAAGGCAGAATCAGCCAGAAACATGATCCTGCAGGAGAAAGCAAGACTAAGGGACAAACCGGAGTACCGAAGAGTGTTCCTTGACCGAGACAGAACACAAGAAGAAAGGCAGTTACTGAAAGAGAGGGTACAAAAACACAAGGAGGAACGAGATGCGATGACGGAGATGAGCAGGAGAACCTAGACCCAGGTGGAAGGGCAAACACAACTTCCTCCAGAACCACCCACAGAAGGACTCCAACCACAACAACACCAATGAAGCCAATGTAAACAAAAGCCCACACACTGTACCCTCTGCCCCCACCCCAACAACAACCCCCATAGGTCCTCTCCACGGCTCCCGCTCCCCAACCACACCATTCTTCCCAGACCACAGTTTTAGAAAAGGAGTTGAAGGTTTGGTATACGAATGCAGATAAAACTTACTGGGACGATAACAGACACAATTTTCCCTCCTGGATATCATATCCAAGGGAAAGACAGAAGAGCAGAGAGGGAGGAGTTCTATTGCTCATTAGAAAAAGATGGGGATTTGAGGAAATGGAAGGAATGGACGAAATTGGCAGAAGGGAATACATAGGCACAATTCAGTCTTAAGAACATAAGGAAGTCATTGAAGTGATGTATAAACCGCCACAGAATTGCAGGAGGCCAAGAGATATGAAGAGATCAACAGAACAATGGTGGACACAATAGCTCAGGTGGCCAGAAGAGCTCACACGAGCAGAGCAAAGTTACTAGGAGATTGATTAGGCAAACCTGGAGCCACATTGGGGTCCCAAAACATGGAGAGCCAAGATGATGGATGTGGTACTGGAAAACCTCATGCATCAACATGTTAAGAACACTACCAGAGAGAGAGGGGAGGATGAACCAGCAAGACTGTACCTCATGTTCCCCCTTAGTAGCTCGGACATCGAGGACATCACATATGAAAGGCCCCTTGGAGCTAGTGATCAGGGGGTTCTGAGCTTTGAATATATAGTAGAGTTACAAGTGGAGAGGGTAACAGAAGTAGAATGGGAAAAGCCAAACTATAAAAGGGGAAAGTACACAGATATGAGGAACTTCCTGCAGAAGGTTCAGTACGAAAGAGAATTGGTAGGAAAGTCAGTAAACGAAATGATGAACTGCGTAACAACAAAATACAAGGAAGCAGAGGAAAGGTTTGTTCCCAAGGGCAACAGAAATAATGGGAAGACCAGAACGAGCCCTTGGTTTACCCGAAGGTGTAGGGAAGCAAAAACTAAGTGCACTAGAGAATGGAAAAAGTACAAAAGACAAAGGACCCAGGAAAATAAAGAGATTAGTCGAAGAGCCAGAAGCGAGTATGCACAGATAAGGAGGGAGGCCCAACGACTGTACGAAAACATAGCATCGAAAGTCAAGTCCGACCCGAAGCTGTTGTATAGCCACATCAGGAGGAAGACAGCAGTCAAGGACCAGGTAATCAGGCTGAGGAAAGAAGGTGGGGAGTTCATAAGAAATGACAAAGAAGTATGTGAGGGGCTTAATACGAGATTTAAGGAAGTATTTACAGTGGAGACAGAAAATGCTCTGGGAAGACAAAAAAGGGTACACCAACAAGGGATATACCAACAAGTGTTGGATTGAATACACACAGCCGAGGAGGATGTGAAGAAGCTGCTAAGTGACCTTGATACCTCAAAGACGATGGGACCTGACATCTCTCATTGGGTCCTTAGAGAGGGAGCTGAGATCCTGTGAGTGCCACTAACCACAATTTTCAACACATCCATTGAAACTGGGCAACTACCTGAGGTATGGAAGACTGCAAATGTAGTCCCCATTTTTAAGAAAGGAGAGAGAAACGAGGCACTAAACAATAGACCAGTGTCACTGACGTGTATATTATGCAAAGTCATGGAGAAGATTATCAGGTGGAGAGTGGTGGAGCACCTAGAACGGAACCAGCTTATAAAGGACAACCAGCACGGATTCATGGAAGGCAAATCCTGTGTCACAAACCAACTGGAGTTTTATGACAAGGTAACGTAAGTAAGACACGGGAGAGAGGGGTGGGTAGATTGCATTTTCTTGGACTGCAAGAAGGCCTTCGACACAGTTCCTCACAAGAGATTTGCGCAAAAGCTAGAGGATCTGGCACGTATAACAGGAAGGGCACTGCAATGGATCAGAGAATACCTGACAGGGAGGCAGCAACGATTCATGGTATGTGATGAGGTATCAAAGTGGGTTCCACAGAGGTCAGTCCTAGGACCAGTGCTATTTTTGGTATATGTTTATTATATGACGGAAGGGTTAGACTCAGAAGTGTCCCAGTTCGCAGATGATGTGAAGTTAATAAGGAGAATTAAATTAGATGAGGATCAGACAAAATTACAAAGAAACCTGGACAGGGTGGATGCGTGGTCCAACAACTGGCTCCTCGAATTTAACCCCGTCAAATGCAAAGTCATGAAGATCAGGGAAGGGCAAAGAAGACCGCCAAAGACTGAAAAACTCACTCAAGAAAACAGATGTTGGGGTGAGAATAATACCGAGCACATCTCCTGAAGCGCAGATCTACCAGATAACTGCTGCAGCAGGCAAACCTGAGAATAGCGTTCCGATACCACAGTAAGGAATCTTTCAAGACTCTGTGCACTGTATACGTCAGGTCTATACTGGAGTAAGCAGCACCAGTTTAGAACCCACACCTGGTCAAGCACGTCAAGAAATTAGAGAAAGTGCAAAGGTTAGCAACAACGCTAGTTACAGAACTAAGGGAAATGTCATACGAAGAAAGGTTAAGGAAAATCGACATGACGGCACTGGAGGACAGGAGGGTTAGGGAAGACATTATAACGACATACAAAATACTGAGAGGAATGGATAAGGTGGACAGAGGATGTTCCAGAGATGGGACACAGAAACAAGGGGTTAATATTAGAAGTTGAAGACTCAGATGAGTCAAAGAGATGTTAGGAAGTATTTCTTTAGTCACAGAGTTGACAGGAAGTGGAATAGTCTGGCAAGTGATATAGTAGAGGCAGGAACCATACATAGTTTTAAGACGAGGTATGATAAAGCTCATGGAGCAAGGAGAGAGAGGACCCAGTAGCGATCACTGAAGAGGCGGGGCCAGGAGCTATTTATCGACCCCTGAAAATAAAAACAGGTGAGCACACACACACACACACAAAAAAAAAAAAAAAAAAAAAAAAAAGAATGGGCTAATACGTGGCAATCAGAACGGCTTCAGGGATGGGAAATCCTGTGTCACAAATCTACTTGAGTTCTATGATAGGGTAGGAGAAGCAAGACAGGAGAGAGAGGGATGGGTAGATTGCATCTTCTTGGACTGTAAGTAGATTTTGACGCAGTACCACACAAGAGAATTGTTAAAAAATTAAAGGAGCATGCAGGAATAGTAGAGAAAGTATTGCAATGGATCAGGGAATACCTGACAAGAAAAAAACAATGAGTGATGGGAAGTGATGAAGTGTCAGAGTGGGCGCATGTGTTGAGTGGGGTTCCACAAGTGTCAGTCCTAGGTCCCGTGCTATATCTTGTATACGTGAATAACATGATGGAAGGAATAGATTCAGAAGTGTTGATGTTCGCTGATGATGTGAAACTGATGAGGAGAATTCAAGCGGGCGAGGATCAGTTAAGGTTACAAAGTGACCTGGACAGCCTGCAAGTCTGGTCCGACAAATAGCTCTTGGAGTTTAACCCCAGAAAGTGCAAAGTCATGAAGATTGGGGAAGGACAAAGAAGACTACAGACGGAGTACAGGTTAGGGGATCAAAGGCTGCAAACTTCATTTAAAGAAAAGGATCTTGTGGTATGGATAATAACGAGCGTGTGCCCTGAGGTACACATCAACGAAATAACTACTGCAGTATATGGGCGCTTGGCAAACCTGAGAATAGCATTTCGACATTTTAGTAAGGGGTCATTCACGACATTGTACAACGTGTAGGTCAAACCATACAGGAATATGCAGCACCAGTATGGAACACACACCTAGTCAAACACGTCAAGAAACAGGAGAAAGTGCAAAAGTTTGCAACAATACTAGTCCAGGAACTGAGGGTTTGGATATATGTTTGGAGGCAGCACCATAAAACAATTTCTCATTGATTTGGAAGGACAATAACAATATCCTGTACACACCCAAACCACTACTGAACTCATATATGCATTATAAAAAATAATATAAACATTTATTTACCTAAATTGCTACTTTGACCTTGCAGGTCTGGCCCATAAATTTATTGACCTTATTCCTTGCAGTTTTATTCAACTGAGTGGTGCAGTGGCAGACGCCACTGCCACTGGAGCAAATTGCAGAAAGCTTGTGATTGGTCAGAACTAGAAAACGGGAACCCAGATGCGCAGTGAGAGTAGTTGTCAGGAAGTGGAATTACGTATCTTGCAAGTGACATAGTGGAGGCAGGACCATACATAGTTTTAAGACGAGGTATGATAAAACTCATGCAGCAGGGAGAGAGGACTTAGTAGTGATCAGTGAAGAAGCGGGGCCAGGAGCTATGTCTCGAGCCTACAACCATAAATAGGTGAGTACACACTCAAAAAATAGAAAAATAATTTGTTATGGTGTAGTGGTGAGTTATACTTACAACCATCAGCCTTACATAAACCTACACACAGTCATATATTTGAACTAATGGCGTGGAAGACAGCTTTTGTAGTTTACAGGTGTCCTTGCTCTAACCGTATTGGTCTGGCTCTCTCTCTCTCTCTCTCTCGCTTACACACACACACACACACACACAACCACACACACAGGGCCAGGAACTATGACTCGACCTGCAACCACAACTAGGTGAGTACACACACACACACACACACACACACACACACACACACACACACACAACACATATACACACATGTAGTGGTGTAGTGAAGGCAAGATCCATACATAGTTTTAAGGAGAGGTATGATAAAGCTCATTGAGCGGGTAGAATAACCGAGTAGTGGCCAGTGAAGAGTGGTTGCCAGGAGCTGTGAATCGACCCCTGCAACTACAACTAGGTGAGCACACACACACACACACACACACACACACACACACACACACACACACACACACACACACACACACACAATATACACACTATATATATATATATATATATATATATATATATATATTCATTAACATATTGGCCGTTTCCCAGCATGGCAGGGTGGCTCGAAAAGAAAAACTTTCATCATTCACTCCATCACTGTCTTGCCAGAGACATGTTTACATTACAGTTATAAAACTGCAACATTAACCTCCTCCTTCAGAGTGCAGACACTGTACTTCCTATCTCTGGCCTTCATAAATTTTACCTTGCTCATTCTCCAACGGCACGTCAAGTCCTAAAAACCATTTGTATGCATTTGCTCCTATCTAACACGCTCACGCATGCTTGCTGAAAGTTCAAGCCCCTCGCATACAAAACCTGCTTTACCCCCTCCCTCCAACCTTTCATAGGCCGACCCCTACTCGACCTTCCCTCCACTACAGATTTATACACTCTCGAAGCCATTCTAATTTGTTCCATTCTCTCTGCATTTCCGAACCACCTCAACAACCCCTCCTCAACCCTCTGGATAATAGTTTTGGTAATCCCGCACCTCCTCCTAATTTCAAAACTACGAATTCTCTTCATTAGATTCACACCACACATTGACCTCAGACACGACATCTCCACTGCCTCCAGCCTTCTCCTTGTTGCAACATTCACCACCCATGCTTCACACCCATATAAGAGTGTTGGTATAACTATACTCTCATACATTCCCCTCTTTGCTTCCAGGCACAAAGTTCTTTACCTCCACAGACTCCTAAGTGCACCACTCACTTTTTTCCCCAAGTCAATTCTATGATTCAATTCATCTTTCATAGACCCATCTGTTGACACATCCACTCCTAAATATCTGAATACATTCACCTTTTCCATACTCTCTCCCTCCAATCTGATATTCAATCTTTCGTCACATAATTTTTTTTGTTATCCTCATCACCTTATCTTTCCTATATTTGCTTTCAATTTTCTTCTTTTACATACCCTACCAAGTTCATCCACAAACCTCTGCAACTTCTCTTCAGAATCTCCCAAAAGCACAGTATCATCAGCAAAGAACAACTGTGATAACTTCCACTTTATGTCAGATTCTTTATCTTTTAACCCCACATTTCTTGCCAACACTCGAGCATTCACTTCTCTTACAACCCCATCTATAAATATATTGAACAACCACGGTGACATCACACAACCCTGTCTAAGACCTACTTTTCCTGGGAAATAATCTCCCTCTCTCCTACATACTCTCACGTGAGCCTCACTATCCTCGTAAAAACTCTTCACTTCTTTCAGTAACTTGCTTTCTATCCCATACATTTGCAACATCTGCCATATTTCACCTTATCAACCCTGTCATACGTCTTTTCCAAAACCATAAATGCCACAAAAACTTCTTTACCCTTATCAAATACTGTTCACATACATGTTTCACTGTAAACACTTGGTCTACACACCCCCTACCCTTCCTAAAGCCTCTTTGTTCATCTGCTATCCTACTCTCCGTCTTACTCTTAATTTTTTCAATAATAACTCTACCATACACTTTACCAGGTGGGACATGCACTTTTGACCATCCCCAAAAATGCCGCACCCACATGACAACAGGAGAGTGCAACTTCCCTTCTTGTAATTTATTTCACCCAGAAATGTGTCACTCATCACTCCATGAAAGAAAATGCTACAACGCATACTGCCAGGCACATCATCTAAAGGGAACAAGAAGACAAAGACCAGCCAGATTATGAGAAACAAAAGAGGGAAACCATAACCTCTCCAAGAAAGAGGTTTTTTTTAGGGTCAGGAGGTAAAAAAGACTGGCAAGAAATGACAGTAATTCTACACCAACTGAAAACACTTCTAGAGCAGAGGCACAATCATTGGCCTCTACTCCAGAACAACAGATATTAGAGCCAGAAAATGACAAAACGCTAAATTCCACCAATATAACAACATTTGTCTTTGCAATCATACAGGGACTGCATCAAGGGACTGCTCACGGAGTCAAATGCAATGTTTGCAACATTCACAGAGACCCACATGAAGGATCAGTATGACAATGAAATATGGATCCCAGGTTATAACCTATTCAGATGCGACAGATTAAACAGGCAACAAGGGAGGGTTGGCCTATACATCACAGAGTCCCTCATTTGCTTAGAACTACTAAACACCTCAAATGATGTAGTTGAAGTTTTGGCGGTAAAGATTGAAAACCAAAACCTTGTCATTGTGGTTGTATACAAGCCTCCAGACGCAACTTCCCAGCAACTCCGGGAGAAGCTTTTGAAAATTGACCACTGTCTGGAAAATCTCCCAACTCCTGCCCCAAACATCTTACTACTAGGTGATTTCAAACAATGTTTAGCAGAGATCAGCCCAGGAGGCAGCTCAGATGAAAATTCACACACACCAAATTCACCTTAAACCAGCAAATATTAGAACCTACAAGACTAGAAAATACACTGGACCTCATCTTCACTAACAACGACGATCTGATACGTAATATAACCGTATCAAAGACAATACTCTCAGATCACAACATAATAGAGGTACAGACATGTATGCACAGGGCTCCTGACCAGCAAAATGTGATCAGTCATGAGGGTCTCTACACAAAATTCAATTTCAATAACAAAAACATACAATGGGAACAAGTCAACTATGTCCTAAATGAAACAAGCTGGGAAAATATCCTAAACAACACGGATCCGAACATTTGCCTAGAAAAAAATAACTCTGTGGTTCTTGAGATCTGCTCAAGACACATTACATTAAGAAAAAGAAAGAGAAGATGTAAACTAGAAAGAGAGAGACGCTCCCTATACAGACGAAGGCGAAGAGTCACAGAGCTGCTGAGAGGGGCCAATATATCTGAAATACGAGCTTAAGCTGAAGGAATCTTACAGGAGACAAGAATCGCAGGAAGAACTAAAAACCATAAAGCAAATTGAAAAAAAAAAAATACTTCTTTTCTTATGCCAAATCTAAGGGAAAAAATAACATCCAGTATTGGGCCCCTGCTTAGACGAGATGGGACATGCACAGATGATAGCCAAGAAATGAGCGAGATACTAAAGTCCCAATACGACTCAGTGTTCAGCGAGCCGCTGCCCATCCAAATGAATTATTTATGAACGAGACCCAAACTTTTGTCATCTCAAAAGTTTTGGATATTATCCTAAAAGACTTTGAAAAGGCAATAAATGACATGCCCATGCACTCTGCCCCAGGCCCAGACTCGTGGAACTGCGTGTTTATCAAGATTTGCAAGAAGCCCCTGTCGCGTGCCTTCAGCATTCTATGGAGAGGGAGCATGGACACAGGGGTCATCCCACACACACTAAAAACAATAGACATAGCTCCACTCTACAAAGGTGACAGTAAAGGAATTGCAAAGAACTACAGACCGATAGCACTAACATCACATATCATAAAAATCTTTGAGAGGGTTCTAAAAAGCAAGATCGCCAACCACCTAGATACCAATCAATTGCACAACCCAGGTCAACATGGGAATAGAGCAGGTCGCTCCTGCCTGCCTCAGATACTGGACCACAATGACAAGGTCCAGGATGCTGTAGAGGATAAACAAAATACAGATTTAGTATACACAGACGTTGGTAGATGGATCTATAACTTCCTCACAAATAGAACACAAAGAGTAATAGGAGTGAGGGAGAACCAGTTTTGAGTGTGGGGGAAGTTCATGAGGCAGTGAGTAGAATGAAAGGGGGTAAAGCAGCTGGGATTGATGGGATAAAGATATAAATGTTAAAGGCAGGAGGGGATATAGTTTTGGAGTGGTTAGTGTTTTTATTTAATAAATGTATGGAAGAGGGTAAGGTACCTAGGGATTGGCAGAGAGCGTGTATTGTTCCTTTGTATAAAGGCAAAGGGGACAAAAGAGAGTGTAAAAATTATAGGGGAATCAGTCTGTTGAGTATACCTGGTAAAGTGTATGGTAGAGTTATTATTGAAAGAATTAAGAGTAAGACGGAGAGCAGGATAGCAGATGAACAAGGAGGCTTTAGGAAGGGTAGAGAGTGTGTAGACCAAGTGTTTACAGTGAAACATACAGTTAGTTAGTTTAATATCTTTATTATGCACCCCATACCCATCCTGTGGGCGGTAGTCAAAAGATTACAGAGGTACATAATTGGCCCAGGGACTGGACTCCAAAGTTTTGATAGCTGAAGAAGTTTCAGCGGTAATGAATTAGATCTGGTCACAATTATGACCAAGTTTCAAAGGTAATGAGCTCCAGGTAGAGCTGGTCACACTCATGACAAGTTTCAAAGGTAATGAGCTCCAGGTAGAGCTGGTCACACTCATGACAAGTTACAAAGATAATGAGCTCCAGGTAGAGCTAGTCACACTCATGACAAGTTACAAAGGTAATGAACTAGAGCTGGTCACAATCATGAAAAGTTACAAAGGTAATGAGCTCCAGGTAGAGCTGGTTACAATCATCACAAGTTACAAAGGTAATGAATCATAATCACATCATACATAGTTACAATCATGAACAAATTACAGAGTAATGAGGAACAAACATTCTAGGTGAACAATATTTAGATAAGGACAAATAGGTGTTTGTGGCATTTATGGATTTGAAAAAATCGTATGATAGGCTGGATAGGGGGACAATGTGGCAGATGTTGCAAATGTATGGAATAGGAGGTAGGTCATTGAAAGCGGTGAAAAGTTTTTATAAAGATAGCGAGGGTCAGGTTAGAGTATGTAGGCGAGAGGAAGATTATTTCCCAGTAAAAGTAGGCCTTAGACAGGGATGTGTGATGTCACCTTGGTTGTTCAATATATTAATAGATGGAGTTGTAAGAGAAGTGAATGCTCGGGTGTTGGAAAGAGGTGTGGGGTTAAAAGATAAAGCATCTAACACAGAGTGGGAGTTGTCACAGTTGCTCTTTGCTGATGACACTGTGCTTTTGGGGGATTCTGAAGAGAAGTTGCAGAGGTTGGTGGATGAGTTTGGTATGCAAAAGAAGGAAATTAAAAGTGAATATAGGAAAGAGTAAGGTGATAGAGGAAACAAAAAAAAATTTGAAAAGGGAAGATTGGATATCAGATTGGAGGGAGAGAGTATGGAGGAGGTGAATGTGTTCAGATATTTGGGAGTGGATGTGTCAGCAGATGGGTCTATGAAGGATGAGGTGAATCATAGATTTAACGAGGGGAAAAAGGTGAGTGGTGCACTGAGGAGCTTGTGGAGACAGAGAACTTTATACATGAAAGCAAAGAGGGGAATGTATGGGAGTATAGTTATACCAACACTCTTGTATGGGTGTGAGACATGGGTTGTGAATGTTGCAACAAGGAGAAAGCTGGAGGCAGTGGAGATGTCATGTCTGAGGTCAATGTGTGGTGTGAATATAATGCAGAGAATCCGTATCATAGAGATTAGGAGGAGGTGTGGGATTACCAAAACTATTATCCAGAGGGCTGAGGAGGGGTTATTGAGATGGTTTGGACATGTAGAGAGGATGGAACAAAATAGAAAGACTTCAAGAGTGTATAAATCTGTAGTGGAGGGAAGACGGGGTAGGGATCGGCCTAGAAAAGGTTGGAGGGAGGGGGTAATGGAGGTTTTGTGTGCGAGGGGCATGGACTTCCAGCAAGCTTGCGTGAGCGTGTTAGGAGCGAATGGAGACAAATGGTTTTTAGGACTTGACGTGCTGTTAGAGTGTAAGCAAGGTAACATTTATGAAGGGTTTCAGGGAAGCCAGAAGGCCGGACTTGATTCCTAGAGATGGGAAGTACAGTGCCGGCACTCTGAAGGAGGGGTGTTAATGTTGCAGTTTGGTAGCTGTAGTGTAAGCACGCCTCTGGCAAGACAGTGATGGAGTGAGTGATGATGAAAGTTTTTCTTTGTCGGGCCACCCTGCCTTGGTGGGAAACGACTTATATATATATATATATATATATATATATATATATATATATATATATATATATATATATATATATATATATATATATATATATATGTCGTGTCGATTAGGTAAAACTGGTTAATTAGCAAGAACTCATTTAAATTTCAGTCCTTTCTAAAGTTTACTCTTATACGTTTAAAGATATATTTTTTTCATTTATGGTAATGTAAGAATTTATAATTTTGTACCAGGAGAAACTTTGAAAACCTACCTAACCTTATTACAACAAGCGCAATTTAATTTAGCCTAACCCAACTAAATATATTTTAGATACGTTAACATTAATTTAATAATAAACAAACACAATGAAATATATTTTTTTCGTTATGTTCAGGATGATTTTGGCGAAATTATTGCATACACAAATTTTCACTTGTCTTATATGGCAAGAAGAGCGTTGCTTTTTAAGCCAAAATCGCAAGTTTTACCTAATCGGCACGACATATATATATATATATATATATATATATATATATATATATATATATATATATATATATATATATAAAATTATAATATATCCACCTCTGGTGTCAATTGTGGGACCCATAGCCTCGGACAAGTGGATAAAAAGGCTTCAAGGAAGAAAATTAATATTTTTTTACCAAAAGAAATATATTTTTTTTCATTAGGTTCAGAACTATTTTTGTGAAATTACTGCATATACAAATTTTCTCTTGCCTTATTCTGCAAGAACAGGGTTGCTATTTAAGCCAGAATCGCAAGTTTTACCTATTCGGCACGACATATATATTCTGGGAAAAGCCATTCTCAGGAACGGACCTCCTGAATTTCTTACTCTATTTCTGCAACAATGCAAGCAAGCTCCTGATGATGTTTTGATTGCATCACGAAAGGCCTGGAGCTTTCATTTAACTCCCCCTGTAGTTATTTAACATTTTGTGTCGCTCTTTCGCGATTATTGCATAATAAAGATACCACTCGCTAACTCTTATCTCAGTTCTCTAGATTTTTTCCTTCGTCGTTTTGTCTTATAAATCTGTTCTTAAAATATCTTCATACTATTACTAGTACATAGAAAGCCCCTTGTTATGCTAAGCATTTCGGGCAAATTAGGTCAGTGTCCCAGGATGCGACTCACACCAGTCGACTAACACCCAGATACCCATTTTACTGATGGGGAACATAGACAACAGGTGTAAAGAAACACGCCCAATGTTTCTACCCTGGCTGGGAATCGAACCCAGACACTCGCTGCGTGAAGCTAGAGCTTTAGCAACCAGGCCACCAGAGCCCACCAAGACCCATAAAGTGTTATTAAAATTACCGAAGTCGCTTCTTCAGAAGAGGTTGGTTACTCTTTCTTCGAAGCCATTCAACGATATTCACAAGTTAGTCCTTACCAAGAATATTGATGTGCTAAAACAGAACGAAAATGCTATTTATTGAAGTCAGAAAAGTAAAGCAAACGTTCTTCAGTTCAGTACCACTCGAGTTGTGAGATTACATATATACGGGTTGAGAATAATGAGACGAAAAACTAACTGTTTACATACTTGAAATATAAACTTTTTTCACCATCACACTCGCTGACACCGCGAAGTCGTGCTGTGTGGTCGTCCCAGCTCCTGCCTTCATTACGCAGGTCGTTCCACCCAGCAATTATTCAGTAAGAACCTGAATTTCCGTGTGCCGTGCTCCTGCTGAGCAACGCAATATTGTTCCTGCCAAGGATCACTTCAACCTCAGTAGATGTTATAGTCTGCCCTACCGTGTCACACTGACTGCAGTCGATGTTACACCCTGCCGTGCTGCCCTGCCGCGTCACACTGACCGCAGACGAAGTTGCAGTCTGCCGTGCTGCCCTGCCGCGTCACACTGACCGCAGACGAAGTTGCAGTCTGCCGTGCTGCCCTGCCGCGTCACACTGACCGCAGACGAAGTTGCAGTCTGCCGTGCTGCCCTGCCGCGTCACACTGACCGCAGACGAAGTTGCAGTCTGCCGTGCTGTCGTTCTACGTAGCATCACCTGCAGCTCCTTGTATTGTTCTACCTACTGTTGTCTTCCGCCTCTGTGGTGAGATAATAATTTTTGTTGTCCCTGTCATTGTATATACTTCGCAAGTCCATTTCTGCCTTACGTCCACACCACAACACAATGTCCAAGAGAAAATTATTTGTTCATTCACTGTCACTGTCCATGGTCGATTCGACCTTCGACATTGCAATCAAGTCATTGAGTCAAGAAATCATAATAACACGATTGCAAATAAGCCACGGAACGGTTTGGGCTTAAACCACGGCAGGAGAGTCCTAAAAACATAGTCCAGTGCGTTAACCACTCGTCTTGCTAGAACAAACCTCACACACATGCTGGTGTGGGACTCACCAGTGGTGATCCATTCTAACCTCCTTATAGTGAGTAGAATTATACCTTGTTGAACTCTATCTTCTTAAAACCAGGTGGCTGAGTGGTTAGCGTATTGACCTGTGAATCTTAAGACTCACTTGCAGTGGGTTCAAGTCCCACCCGTTCCCTGGTGGGACCACATCTGAGCCCAGCCGGGTTGGCTATATCGTGTCTAGCCGTCATCATGGCCTGCTCTTCCTGCTAGTGCATCTGGTCCATAAGAGGGAGTAGCCCACACTGTTTCAATCTCACTTACGAGAAGAAGAATCAAATTTTCCACACCTCACTCTGACAGCTGGGCCAGGTGTAGGCTAGCACAGACACTATTACTGTTCTAAGATGCTGCCAACCACGCAACACGCCTGAGCAAATAACAGAGCGGCGAGGACACACACGTACACAATCACGCACACACACACACACACACACACAAACACAAGCACACACACACATGTACACATACACACAAACACACACACATACACACAAACACACACACATACATACACACACACACACTCACACACACACACACACACACACACACACTCACTCACACACACACACACACACAGACACACACCTAGAAAGGAATGAGCTTATCAACAGCAGTCAACATGGTTTCAGGGACGGGAAATCCTGTGTCACAAACCTACTGGAGTTCTACGACAGGGTGACAGCAGTAAGACAAGAGAGAGAGGGGTGGGTAGATTGCATTTTCTTGGACTGTAAGAAGGCGTTTGACACGGTTCCACACAAGAGATTAGTGCAAAAGCTGGAGGACCAGGCAGGGATAACAGGGAAGGCACTCCAATGGATCAGGGAATACCTGTCAGGAAGACCGCAGCGAGTCATGGTTCATGGCGAGGTGTCAGAGTGGGCGTCTGTGACGAGTGGGGGTTCCACAGGGGTCAGTCCTAAGACCGGTGCTGTTTCTGGTATTTGTGAATAATATGACGGAAGGAATAACCTCCGAAGTGTCCCTGTTTGCAGATGATGTGAAGTTGATGAGAAGGATTCAATCGGAAGAGGACAAGGCAGAACTACAAAGGGATCTGGACAGGCTGCAGGACTGGTCCAGGAATTGGCTCCTGGAGTTCAACCCCACCAGGTGCAAAGTCATGAAGATTGGGGAAGGGCAAAGAAGACCGCAGACGGAGTACAGTCCTGGGGGCCAGAGACTACAAACGTCACCCAAGGAAAAAAGATCATGGGGTGAGTATAACACCAGGAACATCTCCTGAGGCGCACATCAACCAAGTAACTGCTGCAGCATACGGGC
>WNWK01022184.1:22500-32953 GCA_009830355.1 Cherax destructor
ACCACAAGGAAATAGACTGGGAAAACTTGGAGCCACATGAGGGCCAAGATACGTGGAGGGATAAGATGATGGAGGTGATACTGGAAAACTTCATGTACCAACACGTAAGGGGTACTACCAGGGAGAGAGGAGAGGATGAACCAGCAAGATTGGACCTGGTATTCACCTTAAGTAGTGCAGATATCGAGGACATCACACACGAAAGTCCACTCGGGGCCAGTGATCATATGGTTCTAAGCTTTGATTACACAGTAGAGTTACAGGTGAAAGGGGAGGCAGATAGGGCCAGAAGAATGAAGCCAAACTACAAAATAGGGGACTACGCGGGCATGAAGATCTTCCTAAACGGGGTTCAGTGGGACATTGAACTGGAAGGGAAATCAGTAAATAAGATGATGGAATATGTGACAACAATATGCAAGGAAGTTGAGGAGAGGTTTGTACCCAAGGGAAACAGAAACAACGAAAAAGCCAGGATGAGCCCGTGGTTCACCCAAAGGTGCAGGGAGGCCAAAACAAAGTGTGCTAGGGAATGGAAGAAGTATAGAAGGCAAAGAACCCAGGAAAATAAGGAGATCAGTCGTAGAGCCAGAAATGAATATGCACAGGTAAGAAGGGAGGCCCAACGAGAGTATGAGAATGACATAGCAGCGAAAGCCAAATCTGACCCGAAGCTGTTATACAGTCACATCACGAGGAGAACAACAGTCAAAGACCAGGTGATCAGGCTGAGGAAGGAAGGAGGGGAGGTTACAAGAAATGACCGCGAAGTGTGTGAGGAGCTCAACATGAGATTCAAAGAGGTGTTCACAGAGGAGATAGAAGGGCCTCCAGAAAGGAGGAGAGGTAGGGTACACCATCAAGTGCTGGCCACAATACACACAAGTGAGGAAGTAGTGAAGAGGCTACTAAGCGAGCTAGATACCTCATAGGCGATGGGGCCGGATAACATCTCTCCATGGGTCCTGAGAGAGAGAGCGGAGGAGCTATGTGTACCCCTAACAACGATCTTCAACACGTCTATTGGAACAGGGCAACTACCTGAGGTATGGAAGACAGCAAATGTAGTTAAAATCTTTAAAAAAAGGAGACAGGAACGTAGCACTAAACTACTGGCCAGTGTCACTGACATGTATAGTATGCAAGGTCATGGAGAAGATTATCAGGAGAAGAGTGGTGGAGCACCTAGAAAGGAATGAGCTTATCAACGACGGCAAACACTGTTTCAGGGACGGGAAATCCTGTGTCACAAACCTACTGGAGTTCTACGACAGGGTGACAGCAGTAAGACAAGAGAGAGAGGGGTGGGTAGATTGCATATTCCTGGGCTTTAAGAAGGCGTTTGACACAGTTCCACACAAGAGATTAGTGCAGAAGATGGAGGACCAGGCAGGGATATCAGGGAAGGCACTACAATGGATCAGGGAATATCTGTCAGGAAGACAGCAGGGAGTCATGGTACGTGGCAAGGTGTCAGAGTGGGTGCCCGTGACGAGTGGGGTTCCACAGGGGTCAGTCCTAGGACCGGTGCTGTTTCTGGTTTTGTGAACGACATGACGTAAGGAATAGACTCCGAAGTGTCCCTGTTTACAGATGATGTGAAGTTGATGAGAAGAATTCAATCGGACAAGGACCAGGCAGAACTACAAAGGGATCTGGACAGGCTGCAAGCCTGGTCGAGCAATTGGCTCCTGGAGTTCAACCCCACCAAGTGCAAAGTCATGAAGATTGGAGAAGGGCAAAGAAGACCGCAGACGGAGTACAGTCTAGGGGGCCAGAGACTGCAAACCTCAATCAAGGAAAAAGATCTTGGGGTGCGTATAACACCAGGCACGTCTCCTGAGGCGCACATACACCAAATAACTGCTGCAGCATATGGGCACCTAGCTAACCTAAGAACAGCATTCCGACATCTTAATAAAGAATCGTTCAGGACTCTGTACACTGTGTACATTAGGCCCATACCTGAGTATGCAGGACCAGTTTGGAACCCACATCTAGCCAAGCACGTAAAGAAGCTAGAGAAAGTGCAAATGTTTGCAACACGACTAGTCCCGAAGCTAAGGGGTATGTCCTACGAGGAGAGGTTATGGGAAATCGACCTGACGACATTGGAGGACAGGAGAGTAAGGGGGGTATTACAACCTCAGGTTCAATGGCCTGTTAACCTGAGTGTAAAAGAGAGCTTGGAGCAAAGAAACACAGTAGAAAATGCTTTGAATTTGTATTTCCTTCAAGCAGTTATGAATATATAAGACTTTTGTCTTTTCCTTCACCAAGCAGTTATGAATATATAAGACTTTTGTCTTTTCCTTCACCAAGTAAATAACAAAGGGCTTTTTTACACATATGTACACTATATACAAAGGAGTAGTGTTTAGTGCACGCTACAGTTGTCTAGGCTAAGCAGCAGCCAAAAGACAGACAACTTTCAACAACCAGCTCTATGCAGGAGTTCCAATGACAAACCACGAGTGGTATCCACGTCACCTTTGTCATTGTTAAACTCGCATTTTAATTGGCTGAACCGAGGCGTTGATTTGATGATGGGGTCCCATCGCCAAACCCTTAACGATGGTTCGCTGGTTGGAGGGGAGCCTATGTTGGTGTGTTTAACATGCTCCGAATAAAGGTTACATACTCTTTGCATGCAACAGAGGAACATGATAACGACATAAAATACTGAGAGGAATTGACAAGGTGGACAGAGATAGAATGTTCCAGAGATGGGACATAGCAACAAGGGGGCACAGCTGGAAGTTGAAGACTCAGATGAATCACAGGGATGTTAGGAAGTATTTCTTCAGTCACAGAGTGGTCAGGAAGTGGAATAGCTTGGGAAGCGATGTAGTGGAGGCAGGATCCATTCATAGCTTTAAGAAGAGGTATGATAAGGCTCATGGCGAAGGGAGAGAGACCCAGTAGTGGCCAGTGAAGAGGCGGGGCCAGGAGCTATGACTCGACCCCTGCAACCACAACTAGGTGAGTACACACACACACACACATACAACTAACTAACATACACACACTTTCTCATACTGTCTCACTCTCCCATTCACTCTCTCTCATTCTCACTCTCTCGCTTTCTCCCTCTTCCCCCTGCTTCTCCCTCTCCCTCTCTCCCCCTTTTGCCTTTCTCTCTCTCTCGATCCTTTCTCCTCCTCTCCCTCCCCCATTCCCCTTCTCTCTCTTTTACCTCTTCCCTCCATCCCATCCCCTTTCTCTCCCTTTACCCTCCTTCCCACTCTCTTTCCACCTCCCCATCACTCTCTTTGTCCCCCTCCCTCCATCTCTATATCTCTCTCCCTCATACAACTCTCCCCCCCCCACACACAAGAAGTATTTCTTCAGTCATAGAGTCTTCAGGAAGTGGAATACTCTATCAAGTGATGTAGTGGAGGCAGGAACCATACACAGCTTTAAGACGAGGTATGATAAAGCTAATGGAGCAGGGTGAGAGAGGACCAAGTAGCAGTCAGTGAAGAGGCGGGGCAAGGCGCTGAGTCTCGACCCTTGCAACCACAATTAGATGAATACACATACACACACATTACAACATTTAACCCATTAAAAAAATAAAAGGAAAAATGGGGGCTCAGAGGGAAGTCGAAGGCTCAGGGGATCAGAGGAAGATGGTCCTGGTAAGGAAGAATGGATGGAAAAGCAATGTAAAAGGATGGAACAAGAGTGGGAGAGCAAAAAATGGAGAAGAGGATGGAGGAGAATAACAAATAGGAGTCGCACGCCGAAGCTGCAGAAGCCAGGATATGGGCCCTTGAGTATGAGGTAAATAGGCTGAAGTGAGTTACAGGGCTGTTGCCCAGAGGAGGTACACCCCTACTGAACAAGGAGCCCAATGGAAAGCAAGGAGGCAACACTTACACTAAGCAAGGAAGCTGAGGAGAGGTTTGTACCAAGGGAAACAGAAATATCGAGAAAGCAAGGATGAGCCCGTGGTTCACCCAAAGGTGCAGGGAGGCCAAAACCATGTGTGCCAGAGAATGGAAGAAGTATAGAAGGCAAAGGACCGAGGAGAATAAGGAGAACAGTCGTAGAGCCAAAAATGAATATGCACAAGTAAGAAGGGAGGCCCAACGACAATACGAAAAAGACATAGCAGCGAAAGCGAAATCTGACCCGAAGCTGTTGTACAGCCACATCTGAAGGAAAACAACAGTCAAGGACCAGGTAATCAGGCTGAGGAAGAAAGGAGGGGAGATTCAAAGAAGTGTTCACAGAGGAGACAGAAGGGACTTCAGAAAGATGGAGAGATGGGGTACACCATCACAATACATACAACAGAGGAAGAAGTGAAGAGGCTGCTAAGTGAGCTAGATACCTCATTGGCGATGGGGCCAGATAACATCTCTCCATGGATCCTGAGAGAGAGAGTAGAGGTGCTATGTGTACCACTAACAACAATCGCCAACACATCTATCGAAACAGGGCAACAACCTGAGGTATGGAAGACAGCAAACCTAGTCTCAATTTTTTAAAAAGGAGACAGGCATGAAGCACTAAACTACAGACCAGTGTCAACTGACATGTATAGTATGCAAAATCATGGAGAAGATTATCAGAAGAGTGGTGGAACACCTAGAAAGGAATGAGCTTATCAACGACGGTTTCAGGGACGGGAAATCCTGTGCCACAAACCTACTGGAATTCTATGACAGGGTGACAGCAGTAAGACAAGAGACAGATGGGTGGGTAGATTGCATTTTTTTGGACTGTAAGAAGTTTATTAAGAGATGGGCAAGATTTCCTGATATTCGTTATCCTGAGCATTTCTTAATCCTACACCACTACAGCATATACACATCGATTAAGGTAAATCACTCAGTATATACTATATAATCCGTGATTATACAATCAGATCAACGGCGAGTTTTGCAGCACTGAGTGAATCTAATAACAAGAATTTGCCGATGGTCACTATCTCCCCGATAGAAGGTATTGTTGGTACAGTATCACAGTGCTCAGAAAGTACCTCCTCGCATGAAACTGATCACCCCACCACTGAAACGGATCACCCCACCACTGAAACAGATCACCCCACCACTGAATCGGATCACCTTTGAAAACATCAGCGAAATAGCCTGACAATTTTTGACGCTTTCATTCTTGGTTCTACAACTTATTTTTCCCCACACACATATGTACCTCAATCTTCTATCAGTTTAAAGTCGCAGACACAAAACAATGGTCCCCTCGACAGAGTTGGTTAACGCTACCACTCATGTCCCAGAGAGAAATGTACCCTGTCTCTAGTTGTCAATTAATGACATTGCAAGTTCTTTGCACAACCTGTCTAGCCAGTAATTTACACCAATTGTTTCTAGCTGTTCATTCATTGCCCACTCTAAATCAAAGCAAAATGCAATATATGATCGGGACCCCTCCCTTAGACCTGATTTGATTTATAGCTGTCCTCTGTTTCTCTATAAGTTCCTGTCTCCTGTCATTCCTAATATCGTTTCCACTAGCATCGAGCCATATAATGGGTCTGTTCCCGTTACCTGACATGATATTATCCTACCTGAGGACTGTCACCCACACCAGCTCCTGGGACACACACTGTCTCACCTTACTATCTCTGTTACAGAATGCTTGGTCCATATATATGACCTGAGAGTCACCGACCACAAGGAGTTTGTGGTATCTTTATCTCTAATGATCAATGAACTACATTCGTCATGGCGAACACAGCATCGATTTCCTACCTTCAAATCTAATTTTTTCACATTTCTCACTTTGATGTTTCCTCATTTACTAGACATTACTTCTAACTTGCAACTGCCGCCAGTCTGCTCGTCACTGCTGGTACCCTGTTTCCAGTCACTAACCCCAATAACCTTACATTCATTGCTATACTTATTCAGGAAAATTTCCAGTTTCTTGTTTTCCTCCTTGAGAAGTAGAACCTCCTCCTTCATCCCCTAAGACACTACGGAAGTAGGCTGTGGCGTTCTATAACACGTCATTCACAATTGTTTTATTTTAATTTAAGGACAACGTCAAAACTCGAAGGTATCGTGTAGCGTCTCTGAAATCTGAAGCATTCATATTCGATCCAGGCAAGGGCAGGACAAGTCCAGTTCCTTGGAACAAGATCCCTCACCAGCATCAAAGTACCTCTCTCTAGAGGGTTCGAACCCCACCCGTTATATGGTTTAAAGCAAGGGTTACTGAACCGTTTCAGAAATTATACTGGTAAATTGTACCACATATTCAATTCAAAATTGTAATATTTTTTTCTAAAATTTTCAGCTGCAACCCCATGTCAAATTTTTTTTTTATTAACACATAGGTGGTTTCCCACCAAGGCAGGGTGGAATGACAAAGAAAAACTTTCATCATCATTCACTCCATCACTGTCTTGCTAGAGGCGTACTTACACTACAGTTACAAAACTGCAACATTAACACCCCTCCTTCAGAGTGCCGGCACTGTACTTCCCATCTCCAGGAATCAAGTCCAGCCTGCCGGTTTCCCTGAAACCCTTCATAAATGTTACCTTGCCTACACTCCAACAGCACGTCAAGTCCTAAAAACAATTTGTCTCCATTCGCTCCTAACACGCTCACGCACGCCTGCTAGAAGTCAAAGCCCATTGCACACAAAACCTCGTTTACCCCTCCCTTTAACCTTTTCTAGGCCAATCCCTACCCCGCCTTCCCTCCACTACAGATTTATACACTCTCGAAGTCATTCTATTTTGTTCCATCCTCTCTATATGTCCAAACCATCTCAATAACCCCTCCTCAGCTCTCTGGATAATAGTTTTGGTAATCCCACACCTCCTCGTAATCTCCAAACTACGGATTCTCTGCATTATATTCACACAACACATTGCCCACAGACATGACATCTCCACTGCCTTCAGCCTTCTCCTTGTTGCAACATTCACAACTCATGTCTCACACCCATACAAGAGTGCTGGTATAACTATACTCTCATACATTCCCCTGTTTGCTTTCATGGATAAAGTTCTCTGTCTCCACAAGCTCCTCATTGCACCACTCACCTTTTTTCCCTCGTTAATTCTATGATTCATCTCATCCTTCACATACCCATCTGCTGACACATCCACTCCCAAATATCTGAACACATAATAAACAAAGCAGAGGTCACCTTCAGTTGTCTGTTGTCCCACAAACCTTCATTTAGAAATTGTTGAAAATAGTATAAGATTTGAAGCCGATTGGATAAGGCATTCTCAAGGGTAATCGAAAGTAATGGAGAAGGTTAACGGGACATGAAAATACTTCAAATAACACACCGGCTCTCACATAAAAATTTTAACTCTTCAAAAATCTTTTGAATAAAAAATGCCAATAAAAATTCAAATTTTCTGTCGAATATTGTGTTCCAATTTATCTTCAGTCCTCTAAGAAAATCAAAACATGAATTTTCTAATGCTAGAAAGAAAATTTTGATAACAAAAATCAAGAAAATTGGCTAAATGAAACGTACAAATTTAAAAAATCAATAAATCAATAACCAAAGTTGCAGAGCGTAGCCAACCAGAAGTGACAGTCTGTAGTTGGTACTTGAAAATCAATTAGTGTAATGATATTGATAATATAGAATTTGCATTTCTTCAATAAAGTCAGTCCAAACTGAAAGCTAAAAGTTTATCATCCTGATTCTGTTTATCAACCTGAATCTGTTTGATAAGCACGAAGCTTATCAAACAGATTCAGATAAGCTAAAAGCTTATCTGAAACCAAACAATGGAAGTTTCTTATGAATTTAATTGAAATGTCAAATTTGCTCTTAAACAGTCTAAGCTTATGGAACAATGTTCTTTGGTAAACAATATTTTCTGGTAAACACAGCCAAATAACAATGTTCTCTGGTAAACAATGTTCTCTGGTAAACAATGTTCTCTGGTAAACACAGCCAAATAACAATGTTCTCTGGTAAACACAGCCAAATAACAATGTTCTCTGGTAAACACAGCCAAATAACAATGTTCTCTGGTAAACACAGCCAAATAACAATGTTCTCTGGTAAACACAGCCAAATAACAATGTTCTCTGGTAAACACAGCCAAATAACAATGTTCTCTGGTAAACAATGTTCTCTGGTAAACACAGCCAAATAACAATGTTCTCTGGTAAACAATATTATCTGGTAAACAAAGCCAAATAACAATGTTCTCTGGTAAACACAGCCAAATAACAATGTTCTCTGGTAAACAATATTATCTGGTAAACAAAGCCAAATAACAATGTTCTCTGGTAAACACAGCCAAATAACAATGTTCTCTGGTAAACGCACTAGGGCTGAAAATTTTGAGTTAATCAGAAGAGCCATTCCTCACTTATCGTTCGGATTCCATCTATTCCAAGCTTCATAACGTAATTTAGTTCAATGACAAATTTTCCCGCAAGAAAATAAAACTGAATGGGTATTATCCTGGCCCTGAGATGCATCAGCCATTACGTGTTTTTAATTCCCTTAAATGGGAATCAAAATATCCCATTATGTCAGGAGCGCTGATCGAATCTTCGTCCATCTTTCTGTTTATTAAGTAAGAATAGATGTTCTATAAAAGACTTTGGATGCTGTGGGAAGGAACAGTTGTGACCTTTGACGGAACCACTTCACAGAAGTGCTGCATGTGAAACCTTCCTAATATAAGCCTCGTACTCGGTAGTACAGTGCTGGACTTGCTACATGTCAGGACCTCGGTTTGAGTCCCCCATTACTTTGAGGAGTATGAGAATAGATGTACTATGAAAGCTTCTAAGGGTTTGGGAAGGGGCATATGGCAGTGACCGCTGCTGCTGACACTTCACAAAATGCTGACTGTTAAACCTTCCTATTGTAAGCCTCTTAGCTCAGTGATGCAGTGCCCAACTTGGTACCTGTCAGTATAAAGCATGACACATATATATTCACATATACACAAAAACATACATACCCACAGGTTTACGAATGTTGAAGACAGTTCAGTACTGATCGTTTTCGTGCATTAAGGTAAAGGAATCTGGGCTTATAAGATACGGGGATACATCTCTCAGATAACTCACCAACATTGCATGTTACAGCATCCCCCAACATTGCATGTTATATATATATATATATATATATATATATATATATATATATATATATATATATATATATATATATATATATATATATATATATATGGTAGGTAGTAGGTTGGTAGACAGCAACCACTCAGGAGGTACTACCATCCTGCCAGGTGACTGTGAAAGAGAAACCTGAAACTGTTTTACATGATGGTAGGATTGCTGGTGTCTTTTTCTGTCTCATAAACATGCAAGATTTCAGGTACGTCTTGCTACTTCTACTTACACTTAGGTCACACTACGCAAACATGTACACGTTTATTGTATACACACTCATCTGAGTTTTCTTTGATTTTATCTTAATAGTTCTTGTTCTTATTGCTTTTCCCTTTCATATCCATGGGGAAGTGGAATAAGAATATTTCCTCCGTAAGCCATGCGTGTTGTAAAAGTCAACTAAAATGCCGGGAACAATGGGCTAGTAACCCCTTTTCCTGTATAGCTTACTAAAAAGAAGAAGAAAATCGTCAAAGTGGGATGCTTGAATGTGCGTGGATGTTGTGCGAATGATAAGAAAGAGATGATTGTAGATGTTATGAATGAAAAGAAGCTGGATGTCCTGGCTTTAAGTGAGACAAAGCTGAAGGGGGTAGGAGAGTTTCAGTGGGGAGAAATAAATGGGATTAGATCAGGGGTTTCAAATAGAGTTAGAACTAAAGAAGGAGTGGCAATAATGTTGAATAATCAGTTATGGCAGGTAAAGAAGGAATATAAATGTATAAATTCAAGGATTATGTGGAGTAAAATAAAGGTTGGATGTGAAAAGTGGGTTATAGTAAGTGTTTATGCACCTGGAGAAGAGAGAAGTGTAGAGGAGAGAGAGAGATTTTGGGAAATGTTGAGTGAGTGTGTGGGGAGTTTTCAACCAAGTGAAAGAGTAATTGTGGTTGGGGATCTTAATGCTAAAGTGGGTAAAAATGTTGTGGATGGAGTAGTAGGTAAATTTGGGGTGCCAGGGGTAAATGTAAATGGGGAGCCATTAATTGAGCTATGTGTAGAAAGAGGTTTGGTAATAAGTAATACATATTTTATGAAAAAGAGGATAAATAAATATACAAGGTATGATATAGCACGTAAGGAAAGTAGTTTGTTGTATTATGTATTGGTGGATAAAAGGTTGATGAGTAGGCTTCAGGATGTACATGTTTATAGAGGGGCAACGGATATATCAAATCATTATTTGGTTGTAGCTACAGTTAGAGTAAAAGGTAGATGGGACAAAAGAAAATGGCAACAGCAAGTAAGAGAGAGGTAAAAGTGTATAAACTAAGGGAGGAGGAAGTTAGGTGAGATATAAGGAACTATTGGCAGAAAGGTGGGCTAGTGCAAGTAGGAGTAGTGGGGGG
>WNWK01022185.1:0-32952 GCA_009830355.1 Cherax destructor
CCCACACTTAGTGGTACTTGCACCACACTCTCTGTCCTGTCAACCACCTTGTCATCCATGCGTTCTTCCTGACGACGGTCTGTCCTCCCACAAGCAGCTGCAACATGATCATACGCCCCACATAGTCTGCAGGTTCGTTGTTGACCGGCGTATGTGACGTAAACTTGAGTCCTAAAATCATCAAGGACAACATACGAAGGTATAGGCCGTCGGAGAGTCATTTTGAGGAATATGACCCTTCCTGTAATCCTGCGTAAATTCCGTCTGTCCATTTGCCCATCACAGCCGTATGCACCACTCCAAATTGTTGAAACGCTGCTCGAATATCCCCATCCAAAACTTCAAATGGCACGTTTCGGACTCGAATATAGGTATAATATCTTGATACATCTCTCAAGCGTACCTCCAGGCCAGCGTTGATCACCATCGGTTTGTCCTGGAAGCTGTCCACAATCCTCTCATATGCCGCTGTCGTAGCAAACTTGATGAAAATTCTGTGCGCCCCATTCAGCGCTATGCCTCGTAATTCCTCAATTCCAATGCCATAAGCATCACGGATAATCGCAGGCAACAAAACATTCGAGTTATCCGGGTACACAGCTCCTCGCAACACTTCAACACACACGGTGTTGATCCTCCTCCTTCCTCCAGTAGCCATCTTGCTGAAAATCAGTAACTCTCTCGTTGGCCACCAGGTGTCAGCAACAAGAGAACCACTCAGTGCGATTGCCAGGCGGCGAATGCTTGTGTACACTATTAGACAAGTTTGCAGAATAAGCCTTCACGCAGACAACGTTTCGCTTACTTGATATATAATTTAACCCTTTACCGGGCCATGAATCAAATTTGAGAATTTGCAACATTTGCAACCTATATTCTGATAATATAAGCAATTCTAAGACCTATTTATGTGTGGTCCTTTTTCAAGTTTATTTATTTTTGGTCCATAAAATGGCCTTTTTGGCAGAATCAAATATGAGGCCAATCCCAACAAAGGTTAAACTATAGGTGACAGATTCGCATCATATTTGATGCCATTCCTGACAACGGTATGTGTGTAAAAGAATCATAACAGCTACTAATAACTGATAATAAAAGGCATATATATACATTTAAGGTTTATTAATAAACAACTGGGTTAAACCAAAGGCACAGTAACTTGATTTCAATAATTTTAACACATTTATAGTATTTGACATTATACAAAAATTGCAAAAATGTTACAAAAATATGGATATGGCACCAAATGAGTATCCTTTCTGTATTTATTGTGACAAACATTTTTATCAGAGGTATTTATGCATCTTGTTTCTTATCCACTTCCTCATTACTGTCACTGTCATCACATAACTCTGGCACAATGTAATCCCTTTTTCTTTGAGCCCTTGATCCATAAAACATTTGTGTTTAACTGAAATGAACAGAAAACACAAAATGAGCCTCGAAATTGAGCAAATTTTATATAATTACAGGTAAAAGCACTCATATATCAATGAATTTGATTCAGCATGCAATTGGTAGCTATTATTGACAAAGATGGCCTTATTGTTATTTGTTAATCCATGATATATGATACCTTCATTGGTAAATTTGTTATCACCATTGTCTGTTTTGGCCTCACATATGATACACTCAGTGGCATGTAACATTCTATACTTATCAGGGTGCGCCTCATAAATGATACCAAAAATGTAAACAAAACTTCAAGTGCATTCATTTGTTACTTATAAATACCTCAGGCAATTCATTTGCATCTCAAAATGAGGATAAAACATTCAATAATGCACTGGAAACACATTCAGTAACTTACCGACATTCTGGAGTGGTGTAAATTGGTGAAATATAAAAAGTAGCTGAGCCCTCTTCAACACTTCAGACAACTGAAGACTTCTGGAGCTCCCAGCCAATAGCAGTCGACAACACCCAAGTGACAACACATTCAAGCTCCGCCCAGAAGGCTTGTGATTGGTTGGAGTGAAATTTGAAGTCTTTCTGAGGATATGCTTTGTGCTCATGGCGCCATGAAAACCATGCTTTTTGCGCCTCGTATGTGATGCCGGCGCGGTATAGGGCTAATAAGTATATTACTGAGAGCAACAGTGCATATACACTTTATATGTATACATAAGATATGTAGCCTTTATGATCGTATGTGTAGTCGAAAGGCTTGGAACATAATAAACCAGTCGACAATCTTAGAAGAAAAAGAAAATTGAAACATGGCCTATATGGCCTATATGAAGGCTTATTCAGTATGCCTGTGTGCTGTGTCCACAACCTGTCATATACTACGTTATCCTGAAGAAGTGAAGATTCACTTCTGCTGTCGTAGACAAGGGAAGGAACGAGGATAGGAGACGCTGCCTCTTCAATTTTGTTTTGTGTCTCTCTAATTACTGTTATCCATTTACTTCATCTAAAATTAATATCTTCTGTGTTTTAGCATTGTGTTTTTTGGGAGCCATTTCTAAAAAGTATTTTCTGATAATATGTAGTAGGTAGTAGGTTGGTAGACAGCAACCACTCAGGGAGGTACTACCATCCTGCCAGGTGACTGTGAAACAGAAACCTGAAACTGTTTTACATGATGGTAGGATTGCTGGTGTCTTTTTTCTGTCTCATAAACATGCAAGATTTCAGGTACGTCTTGCTACTTCTACTTACACTTAGGTCACACTACGCAAACATGTACACGTTTATTGTATACACACTCATCTGAGTTTTCTTTGATTTTATCTTAATAGTTCTTGTTCTTATTGCTTTTCCCTTTCATATCCATGGGGAAGTGGAATAAGAATCTTTCCTCCGTAAGCCATGCGTGTTGTAAAAGTCAACTAAAATGCCGGGAACAATGGGCTAGTAACCCTTTTCCTGTATAGCTTACTAAAAAGAAGAAGAAGAAAATCGTCAAAGTGGGATGTTTGAATGTGCGTGGATGTTGTGCGAATGATAAGAAAGAGATGATTGTAGATGTTATGAATGAAAAGAAGCTGGATGTCCTGGCTTTAAGTGAGACAAAGCTGAAGGGGTAGGAGAGTTTCAGTGGGGAGAAATAAATGGGATTAGATCAGGGGTTTCAAATAGAGTTAGAGCTAAAGAAGGAGTGGCAATAATGTTGAATAATCAGTTATGGCAGGTAAAGAAGGAATATAAATGTATAAATTCAAGGATTATGTGGAGTAAAATAAAGGTTGGATGTGAAAAGTGGGTTATAGTAAGTGTTTATGCACCTGGAGAAGAGAGAAGTGTAGAGGAGAGAGAGAGATTTTGGGAAATGTTGAGTGAGTGTGTGGGGAGTTTTCAACCAAGTGAGAGAGTAATTGTGGTTGGGGATCTTAATGCTAAAGTGGGTAAAAATGTTGTGGATGGAGTAGTAGGTAAATTTGGGGTGCCAGGGGTAAATGTAAATGGGGAGCCATTAATTGAGCTATGTGTAGAAAGAGGTTTGGTAATAAGTAATACATATTTTATGAAAAAGAGGATAAATAAATATACAAGGTATGATATAGCACGTAAGGAAAGTAGTTTGTTGGATTATGTATTGGTGGATAAAAGGTTGATGAGTAGGCTTCAGGATGTACATGTTTATAGAGGGGCAACGGATATATCAGATCATTATTTGGTTGTAGCTACAGTTAGAGTAAAAGGTAGATGGGACAAAAGAAAATGGCAACAGCAAGTAAGAGAGAGGTAAAAGTGTATAAACTAAGGGAGGAGGAAGTTAGGGTGAGATATAAGGAACTATTGGCAGAAAGGTGGGCTAGTGCAAGTAGGAGTAGTGGGGGGGTTGAAGAGAGTTGGGATAGTTTTAAAAATGCAGTATTAGAATGTGGGGCAGAAGTTTGTGGTTATAGGAGGGTGGGTGCAGGAGGAAAGAGGAGTGAGTGGTGGAATGAAGAAGTAAAGGGTGTGATAAAAGAGAAAAAGGTAGCTTATGAGAGGTTTTTACAAAACAGAAGTGTTAATAGAAGAGCAGAGTATATGGAGAGTAAAAGAAAGGTGAAGAGAGTGGTGAGAGAGTGCAAAAGAAGAGCGGATGAAAGAACGGGAGAGGCTCTGTCAAGAAATTTTGCTGAAAACAAGAAAAATTTTGGAGTGAGATAAACAAGGTAAGAAAGCCTAGGGAACGAATGGATTTGTCAGTTAAAAACAGAGTAGGGAGTTAGTAGATGGGGAGCTGGAGGTATTGGGTAGATGGCGGAATATTTTGAGGAACTTTTAAATGTTGATGAAAAGAGGGAGGCGATAATTTCATGTACTGGCCAGGGAGGTACAACATCGTTTAGGAGTGAAGAAGAGCAGGATGTGAGTGTGGGGGAGGTGCGTGAGGCATTACGTAGAATGAAAGGGGTAAAGCAGCAGGAATTGACGGAATCATGACAGAAATGTTAAAAGCAGGGGGGATATAGTGCTGGAGTGGTTGGTATTTTTGTTTAATAAATGTATGAAAGAGGGAAGGTACCTAGGGATTGGCAGCGAGCATGTATAGTTCCTTTATATAAAGGGAAGGGGATAAAAGAGAGTGTAAAAATTATAGGGGAATAAGTTTACTGAGTATACCAGGTAAAGTGTATGGCAGGGTTATTATTGAAAGAATTATAGGTAAGACAGAGAGTATTATTGCAGATGAGCAAGGAGGCTTTAGAATGGGTAGGGGATGTGTAGATCAAGTGTTTACAGTGAAGCATATATGTGAACAGTATTTAGATAAAGGTAGAGAAGTTTTTATTGCATTTATGGATTTAGAAAAGGCATATGATAGTGGATAGGGGATCAATGTGGCAAATGTTGCAAGTGTATGGAATAGGTAGTAAGTTACTGAAGGCTGTAAAGAGTTTTTATGAGGATAGTGAGGCTCAGGTTAGGGTGTGTAGGAGAGAGGGAGATTACTTCCGGTAAAAGTAGGTCTTAGACAGGGATGTGTGATGTCACCATGGTTGTTTAATATATTTATAGATGGGGTTGTAAAAGAAGTAAATGCTAGGGTGTTGGGGAGAGGGGTGGGATTAAATTTTGGAGAATTAAATGCAAAATGGGAGTTGACACAGTTACTTTTTGCTGATGATACTGTGCTTATGGGAGATTCTAAAGAAAAGTTGCAAAGGTTAGTGGACGAGTTTGGGAGAGTGTGTAAAGGTAGAAAGTTGAAAGTGAACATAGATAAGAGTAAGGTGATGAGGGTATCAAACGATTTAAATAAAGAAAAATTGGATATCACATTGGAGAGAGGGATTATGGAAGAAGTAAATGTTTTCAGATATTTGGGAGTTGATGTGTCAGCGGATGGATTTATGAAGGATGAGGTTAACCATAGAATTGATGAAGGAAAAAAGGTGAGTGGTGCATTGAGGTATCTGTGGAGACAAAAACGTTATCCATGGAGGCAAAGAAGGGAATGTACGAAAGTATAGTGGTACCAACACTCTTATATGGGTGTGAAGCATGGGTTGCAAATGCTGCAGCGAGGAGGAGGCTGGAGGCAGTGGAGATGTCCTGTCTAAGGGCAATGTGTGGTGTAAATATTATGCAGAAAATTCGGAATGTGGAAATTAGGAAAAGGTGTGGAGTTACTAAAAGTATTTGTCAGAGGGCTGAAGAGGGGTTGTTGAGGTGGTTTGGTCATTTAGAGAGAATGGATCAAAGTAGAATGACTTGGAGAGCGTATAAATCTGTAGGGGGAAAGGGAAAGGGGGGTAGGGGTCGTCCTAGAAAAGGTTGGAGGGAAGGGGTAAAGGAGGTTTTGTGGGCGAGGGGCTTGGACTTCCAGCAAGCATGTGTGAGCGTGTTAGATAGGAGTGAATGGAGACGAATGGTTTTGGGACATGACGATCTGTTGGAGTGTGAGCAGGGTAACATTGTGTGAAGGGATTCAGGGAAACCAGTTAATTGATTTAGTTGGACTTGAGTCCTGGAAATGGGAAGTACAATGCCTGCACTTTAAAGGAGGGGTCTGAGATAGTGACAGCTGGGAGGGACTTTTCTCAGCTGTCGTATCTGAGCTCCTCTGCAAAGACAGTGATTATGTATGAGTGTGGTGAAAGTGTTGAATGATGATGAAAGTATTTTCTTTTTGGGGATTTTCTTTCTTTTTGGGTCACCCTGCCTCGGTGGGAGACGGCCGACTTGTTGAAAAAAAAAAAAAAAAAAAAAAAATGTATATGGAATTTTTTTAATTATTTTCTTAATGTCAGTTATATTAGAACTCAAATGTTTCCAAGATTTATTATCAATGTACATGCATTCTAAGACGACGTATGTCGAAAGCTTTCTTTCCAATAAATATAAAGTTATTTTTGGAGTTTCCCTTCAAAATTTATCCCCATCCCCCAACAAGAATAAAAGCTAAATACACCTATGTAATTTTTATGTGAACTTTACATTTTTGCATATAAAACTAACACAGCCACCTAACATTTACCTTACTACAAAAGAATAAATCTAAAACAATTTTCCTACCTCATGTAAGACTTCGCATAACTCTATTTCACTTTGTCTTTTTTGAATATTTATATTTTACGTTTTCTTTATCACAACGCTCTGAAACCTCTCTCTCTCTCTCTCTCTCTCTCTCTCTCTCTCTCTCTCTCTCTCTCTCTCTCTCTCTGTCTCTGTCTCTGTCTCTGTCTCTGTCTCTGTCTCTCTCTCTCTCTCTCTCTCTCTCTCTTTACAAAGGGTTTTACAAGATTAGCTTAAGGGTTCCTAACTTTATTTACAAGCTAAGAGCTGTTACCTACATCAGCTCATTTTAAAGCCTTTTTATTGTAATAGATATTCAAATAGAAAACAGGATGAAGCTGGAGCCATTTTGCGTCAACGGTGTCATTTGGGCAACTGACTTCACTTCGTTTATGTCATGCTGTACGAACATGTTCCAAACACGAGTTATCCTAGGAATATATGACCTCAGATGAACAGATGTTCTTGAGAAGGGTACAACCAGACTGTAGCTGCTGTTTGCTGCCCATCTTCTTGTGAATAAGCTCACTTCTCGCTGTCCTCTGAGTCCAGGCTAGAGATGAGTCGTCTTGCTCTGTTCTGTATTCTGTCAAAAAGTTGCAGATGAAACGGGGGCAGTCAATCCAACAAAGTGGAACATTCTCAAGATGTGCGCATACCTGTGCCTCATACAGAATTTTGCAACCTCTTCTGTTGAGCAGATAAGCAATACGAGTCAAACTTCACTCCAAGGCATCAACACTCTGCCATTCATTCTTATCACTGCTCCAGCATTACCATCATGGTGCCTAGTGACTATCATCATTTGTGTTTTCTCAGGAGCAAATGTGATCTACCATCGATTTTTCCAGGCTGATATAGCTGTAAGCTAGAGATTAATTTGACTTAAAACAGCTTCCTCTCCTGGATAAGTAAATATCAGAGTACAGTCGTCTGCATATGCATGTGATTTTGGGATAAGTTGAAGGTTGTTGAAGTAGACATTTCATAATGGCCCAAGCACCCTTATCCGTGAAACACTAGCACCAGTATAGCGTCTTACTGACTCTTTCCCGTTGAGGAATATGCTTGGTAATTACTTAGGAGGCATAATGCAGAGCCAGCGACTCCTAGTGCTTCCAGTTTTTCCAAGAATCCTAGGCCAGATTCGGTCGAAAGCCCCAGCAATGTCCAGAGCTACTACACAGCTGACCTTGGATTCATCTATCGACTGGTGTCACATAGTGGAGGAGGTTTAACACCAGCAGAGTGATCTTTTCTGAAGCCGTAATAACAGTCACAAAGAAGCTAGTGGTAGTCGAAAAATGCTGTCATCTGCCGTGAGATTCTTGCCTCAAAATTCTTGCCAATGATTGACAAGAGTAACACTGGACTGTAGTTGCTGATTTCCGCTCTGCTTATTTCTCTCTCTCTCTCTTTCTCTCGTTAACTCTCATTTACTCAAACAGAATCTTGTCAGTCGTAATGTTTTAGTTACACACTAAAAGTAGCAATAATCAGTCTCTCTCAGAGATCTCGCCTCATTAATACTGAACTTGTGACTGAGGAAAATGATTTTCTTCCGAAAAACAGTAGTGTCTGCTTTGGCAGACTTACCGAAATAATAGCCGTAAATATTAAATTTGGAATTAAAATAACATAATTTTATATAATTTTTCGGGCCTTAGTGATGTTATTATTAGAGAATAAACTAAATGCCACTAGTCAGAATACTTCAGGAACACTTTTTAAAGTGGAGTCCAGAGGGTTAGGTGTTTTTTTTTTTCCATGCCATTCTTTCTCATGCATTTTCAAAAACCTTCTTAGGAGACTAAATCTTACATAAATAGCCCACACTTAGGAGACTAAAATTTGTGTCGACGTTTTGGTTCGGACCATTAACTAGCGACTAGTTAATGATCAATTGGACTATTAACTAGTAGCTAGTTAATAGTCCAAGTCTGACCGAAATGACCTCATAAGTTTGTTAAGTGCACGATATTTATACCCCAGTACACGGTCTCCAGACTATGCCGACTGTAAGAGTACATACAGAGAGAGATGTATTTATTTCAGTGTATATTAATTTAAAGTATACTTTATTCCCTCTAATAGAGCTTATTGAAGATTCAGATATTCTTGATTGGTGAAATGTAACTATTCAGTCGACTGGCATTAAACCTAGCAATGTTTTATTATTATACCCGAGGATGCTATTGCATCATCATACTTTTGTATGGTGCCCATGATGATATACACTGGTATACTGTTGTACACTGTACACTTTTATGGTGAATTTGGAGACTATAATTGTCTTATATATACGGTCATGCGCCAAAATTATTGGGACCGTATGAAATCCATTGAACTATCCTCTCTTGAACGTTGGTCAGAGAAATTAAAATTGACACCATAAAAATTCTGGGGCATTTTTCCCGAAATTGGACACTGAAATTAAGTAAAAACACACACACACACACACACCCAGGGCCAGGAGCTGTGACTCGACCTCTTCAACCACAAATAGGTGAGAACACTCTCTGACTGTCTGTCTGTCTGTCTGTCTCTCTCTCTCTCTCTCTCTCTCTCTCTCTCTCTCTTTCTCACGCACGCACGCACACACACACACACACACACACACACACACACACACACACACACACACACACACACGAGGGAGAGGGGTGGATAGACTGCATTTTCTTGGGCTGCAAGTAGGCGTTCGACACAGTTCCTCACAAGAGGTTAATGCAAAAGCTAGAGGATCAGGCACACGTAACAGGAAAGGCACTGCAATGGATCAGAGAATATCTGACAGGGAGGCAACAACGAGTCATGGTGGGCACCTGGGACGAGTGGGGTTCCACAAGGGTCAGTCCTGGGACCGGTACTGTTTTTGGTATATGTGAATGACATAACGGAAGGGATAGACTCAGAAGTGTCCCTGTTTGCAGATGATGTGAAGTTAATGAGAAGAATTAAATCAGTCGAGGATCAGGCAGGACTACAAAGAGACCTGGACAGGCTACAAGCCTGGTCCAGTAACTGGCTCCTTGAATTTAACCCTGCCAAATGTAAAGTCATGAAGATCGGGGAAGGGCAAAGAAGACCGCAGACAGAGTATAGTCTAGGTGGCCAAAGACTGCAAACCTCACTTAAGGAAAAAGATCTTGGGGTGAGTATAATACCGAGCACATCTCCTGAGGCACACATCAATCAGATAACTGCTGCAGCATACGGGCGGCTGGCAAACCTAAGAATAGCGTTCCAATACCTCACTAAGGAATCATTCAAGACTCTGTACACCATATACGTCAGGCCCATACTGGAGTATGCAGCGCCAGTTTGGAACCCACTGGTCAAGCACGTCAAGAAATTAGAGAAAGTGCAAAGGTTTGCAACATGACTAGTCCCAGAGCTAAGGGGATTGTCCTATGAAGAAAGGGTAAGGGAAATCGGCCTGACGACACTAGAGGACAGGAGGGTTAGGGGAGACATGATAACGACATATAAAATACTGCGAGGAATAGATAAGGTGGACAGAGACAAGATGTTCCAGAGAGGGGACACAGAAACAAGGGGTCACAATTGGAAGTTGAAGACTTCTATGAGTCAAAGGAATGTTAGGAAGTATTTCTTCAGTCATAGAGTTGTCAGGAAGTGGAATAACCTAGAAAGCGACGTATTGGAGGCAGGAACCATACATAGTTTTAAGACGAGGTTTGATAAAGCTCATGGAGCAGGGAGAGAGAGGACCTAGTAGCAATCAGTGAAGAGGCGGGGCCAGGATCTATGACTCGACCCTTGCAACCACAAATAGGTGAGTACACACACACACACACACACACACACATACACACACACAGGAAGTGGAATAGCATAGAAAGCGACGTAGTGGAGACAGGAACCATACATAGTTTTAAGACGAGGTTTGATAAAGCTCATGGAGCAGGGAGAGAGAGAACCTAGTAGCGATCAGTGAAGAGGCGGGGCCAGGAGCTATGAATCGACCCCTGCAACCACAAATAGGTGAGTACAAATAGGTGAGTACACACACGCACACATCAAAGGAAAAAGACCTTGGGGTGAGTATAACACCAACCACGTCTCCGGAAACACATCAACCAGATAACGGCGGCAGCATATGGGCGACTGGCAAACCTAAGATTAGCGTTCCGTTACCTTAACAAGGAATCGTTCAAGACACTGTACACCGTGTACGTCAGGCCCATACTAGAGTATGCAGCACCAGTCTGGAACCCACACTTGGTCAAGCACGTAAAGAAACTAGAGAAAGTGCAAAGGTTTGCGACAAGGCTAGTTCCACAACTCAGGGGAATGCCATATGAAGATAGGTTGAGGGAAATAGGACTAACAACACTGGATGACAGAAGGGTTAAAGGAGACATGATAACGACATACAAAATACTGCAGGGAATCGACAAGGTAGATAGTGACAGGATGTTCCAGAGAGTGAACACAGAAACAAGGGGACACAACTGGAAGCTGAAGACTCAGATGAGTCAAAGGGATGTTAGGAAGCACTTCTTCAGCCATAGAGTAGTTAGGAAGTGGAATAGTCTAGCGAACGATATAGTGGAGGCGGGAACCATACATAGTTTTAAGACACGGTATGATAAAGCTCATGGAGCAGGGAGAGCAGAGACCCAGTAGCGGACAGCGAAGAGGCGGGGCCAGGAGCTGAGTCTCGACCCCTGCAACCACAATTAGGTGAGTAAAATTAGGTGAGTACACACACACACAGTAATAGTAGTAGTAACAGTGGTAGTGGAAGTAGTAATATTAATAGTATCAGTATTAGTAGTAGCAGTAGTTATAGTAGTGCAACTGTGATAAAAGTATTAATGATGAGGTAACAGTAGTAGTTGTAAGTTTATTACTACTTTTAGAAGTAATAGTAGAAGTAATAGAGTGGTAGTGTTAAATAACAAGAGAACAGAGGTTCACTATAGAAGAGCTACTGGCTCACGGGCGTTGGACAAAACCCCGAAAAACAAAATCACCTTGGACGAGACTCACCAAGACAAAAGAAATCAAAGATAAAGAAACACGGAAGAGAAGGCAATGGGAGGAGGAGGAGGAGGAGGCGAAGATTAGGTCAAGTCACGATGATCAGAGTATTTGACAACGTAATGAGAAAGCCAGAACAAAGATTCATGTTTGGAAATTGTATATAAGAGTTGATTAAAAAACACAGCTTCTTTGAAGGCTAAAAGAAAGGTAGGTAGTTTTATCTGATGACCCCGATATAAAAAAGCATTGTAAGTGTTGGGTAGGCGAACACTTTTTTAAGTCTGTCAGAAAGAGAGCGGCCACTGTCACTGAAATATTGAAGTGGAGAAGAGGAACAGGAAATGGAGACGACACACGAAGCATCAGTGACATGAAGAGAAGAATAAGATTACTGCACAGTAGTCCTGCTTATACTTCTCTTGTCGCTGATGCTTTTCATGTCTGTTCTATTTCTTGGTCTTTCTCTCCTCTTCAATACTTTGAAGAAACCTCTCTCTCTCTCTCTGAGCCATCAAAGTCATCATGTCAGAGATCTCAGTCATCTTATTAACTGGTCCTCACCAAAATCTATCTACCCTTCTTCTCAAGGATATGAAGGCACAATACCGTGATTGAAACAATATACGGATAACCCTCACATAACAGACGTTTTCGTCCGACTTGAAGCATCCGTTATAAACAGTATTCCTAATATTAATCTTAGTCTTGGCTTTGTCTCTGTAGATGCCTTCCTTTCTTATTATATCGTCAAATTCTCCAAACTTTAGAACACTCATGACTTGACCTGATCCTTTATCTTTTTTCTATCTTTACCCCTTCTGCTAAGTAGGTTCTGTCCTATCGGAGTTTTATCCCAATGGAATTTTACCCAACCACCGTAGGCTATTAGCTCTCTTGCAGTGCTCTTATGATTTCTAGTTACTATAGACCACCTCCAGAATTAATTCTACTGCTAATATTTTTTTCGCAAACACTCCACTCTGTATATTTTTTTCACTACCACTACAATCTTCGTATTACCGCCTACATCAAAGTTGCAAAACTTCTTCTACTACTACTACTGCTACTACCATCACCATCACCACTGCTTCTACTTGCTCTTCCTACTCACGTTCTGGCTTCTGACCCTCTCTGCCTCTTTCTCGTTCGGTTTTGACTTGGTAATGAGCTACGTTGAACCAACACGTCTTCATAAAGTTCATCTTCCAAGTGCCGGATTTTGGTGAATACATATTTCCTTATAGACACACATACTCACACACATAAATGCAAACACCACTCACAACAGGCCATGTGTCTATCGACAAGTGCCTTTCACAAACGGTGACTAAAACACACACACATACACACGATAAGGCTCTTGGAGCAGGGAGAGAGTGGACCTAATAGTGATCAGCGAAGAGACTGGGCCAGGAGCTATGACTCGACCCCTGCAACCAGAAATACGTTAAGTACAAATATGCACACGAAAACACACATACACACACACACACACACACACACACACAAAGGTTTGCGACAAGGTTAGTTCCACAACTCAGGGGTCTGTCTTATGAAGAAAGATTGAGGGAAATAGGACTAACAACACTGGAGGAAAGAAGGGTCAGAGGAGACATGATAACGACATACAAAATACTGCGGGGAATTGACAAGGTAGATAGTGACAGGTTGTTTCAGAGAGGGAACACAGAAACAAGGGGACACAACTGGAAGCTGAAGACTCAGATGAGTCAAAGAGATGTCAGGAAACATTTCTTCAGCCACAGAGTAGTCAGGAAGTGGAATGGACTAGAGAAAGATATAGTGGAGGCAGGAACCATACATAGTTTTAAGACAAGGTATGATAAAGCTCATGGAGCAGGGAGAACAGAGACCCAGTAGCAGACAGCGAAGAGGCGGGGCCAGGAGCTTAGTCTCGACCCCTGCAACCACAATTAGGTGAGTACACATGTACACACCGGGGCCAGGCGCTACGACTCGACCCCTGCAGCCACAATTAGGTGAGTACACCTCTACACAAAGTTTGCAGACTGAAGAAACTAGACAATACTAACAGTATAAAGCAAAAAAATGGGAGCTCCAAAGGTAGGACATAGAGACAGGGGAACCGAGGATGGCTGGTCTCAGATGGAAGAATGGACTTTGCAATACAACGGTGGGAAAGGTATCTGCAGGAAGCAAGAAGTGGGAGATACGAGCTGAAGCTTCTGAGACAAAGATACAGAGCCTGGCGGAAGTACTGCAAGTGCTGAAGCAGGACGAGGACCAAAAGGAGTAAGATGATGGAAACAGGAATACCAGAGGACAGCGATGAGGACTTAAGGAGGAGCTAAGAAGTCCCTTGCAGAAGTGATACCAGGTCACCGGGGTGTCAGAGAGATGATATCGGAAACAACAAAGGAGATGCTTAAATCGGGTCCAGAGATATGGAGGGAAAAGAAATAGGTAGAAGAGAGGGAGAGGTCAATAATTACTCATGGGGTTCAGGAGGCTGAAGGAACGACCTATGATGAAAGAAGACCTTGGGAGAAAAAAAAGAGATTTAGAGCATAATCGCAATAAGAGGAGAGAAGGACATGTCCCATCTAACAAATTTTTACAAAATTGGGAGATATTTGAGGGAAAAAAATCTCCTAGTCAAATTGACATTCAAGACAGAAGTGGTACGGAAAAGAATCCTACAACAGAACCCACTGTTAAAGAACTCCCAAGAATATTAGTGAGTGTACCTCGACCAAGACTGAACACAAAAAGAATGGGAACAATTAAAAGTGAGGGTAAGAACACGCCAGTGGAAGAAAAGAGAGACAGGGCAGGAAACAGCAGACAGGAAAGCTCAGCCTCAGGGGAAACACCAAACACAAATACTCACAGAACCTCCTCAACCCTTACCACCCAATACCAACCAAACTCAATAATCAGAAACAAGCCACACTCCACAGTCCCCCCTTTCCCCCAGCATTAATACCACCATCACAGCAGCCTTCCATAATATCCCGCCCTGCCTTCCGCACCTTCCACTTCCCAGAATACAGTACTGGAAGGAAAGCTGAAGGTATAGTACACCATCTGCGATGGTGTACTATACCTTCAGAGTGAGGAGTGGCAAGAACGAATGATTCAGGCATCCCCAGACATCATAGCACTCATCGAGACAAAGCTCAAGAAGATGATAACAGATGAGATCTTTCCAACTAGATATCAGATCCTGAGGAAAGATAGAGGGAACAGACGAGGAGGAGGAGTTACACTGCCCATCAAAAACCAATGGAGTCTTGAGGAGATGGGAGGAATGGACAGAGGTGGAAGCAGATGACTTCATAGTAGGAACACTTCAGACAGGGAGTCCAAAAGTCATAACAGCAGTGATGTACAACTCTCCACTGAACAGCAAGAGACTAAGACAAGAGTACGATGAGAGCAATAGAGCAATGATGGATACAGTAGTCGAGGTGGCCAGAAGGGCCCACATGTGTAGGGCAAAGTTACCCGTCGTGGGGGATTTTAATCATCAGGATATTGACTGAGGAAAACTTGGAGCTACATGGGGGAAAAGAAACGTGGAGGGCTAAGATACTGGGGACAGTATTGCAAAACTTCATGTACCATCATGTTAGGGATACAACCAGAGAGAGAGGTGAGGCTGCATCCACCTTGAACATTTCAGACATAGGATATATTGCACACAAAAGACCTCTTGGCTCTAGCGATCACGTGGTCCTGAGTTTCGAATACCTTGTAGAGTTATTAATGGAGAATGAAGCAGCACAAGAACGACGGGAGAAGCCAACTTCAAAAAAGGGGACTACATACGTATGAGGCAATTCCGGCATGAGATGTAGTGGGAAAAAGAACTAGTGGAAAAGACAGTAAATGAAACGAAGGAGCAAGTGATCAAGGAGCCAGAGGAGCTCATACCAAGGGGTAACAGAAAAAATGGAAAGACCAGAGTGAGCCCATAGTTTACCTGGAGGTGTAAAGATGCCAAATCCAAATGTGCTGAGAAAAGTATAGAAAGCAAAGGACTCAAGAAAACAAGAAGTTGAGAAGAATAACCAGAAATGAATATGAATGGATAAAGAGAGAGGCACAGCAGCAATCCGAAAATTACATAGAATCAAAAGCCAAATCTGACCCGAAGTTGTTATAAAGTCACATCAGGAGGAAACCAAAAGTCAAAGACTAGTAAATCAGGCTGAGGGAGGAGGGAAACTCTCAGAGTGACCATGAAGTATGTGAAGAGCTTAGAAAAACTTTGGCAAGGACAAAGAAGACCGCAGACGGAGTACTGGCTAGGGGATCAAAGACTTCAAACCTCACTTAAGGAAAAAGATCTTTGGGTGAGCACTATACCGAGCACGTCCCCTGAGGCTCACATCAACCAAATAACCGCTGCACCATATGGGCGACCGGCAAACCTGAGAATAGAATTTTGACATCAAAGTAAAGAGTCCACACCGTGTACGTCAGGCCCATATTGGAGTATGCAGCACCAATATGGAACCCACACCTGGTCAAACACATGAAGAAATTGGAGAAAGTGCAAAAGTTTGCAACAAGACTAAAAGGTATGTCTTATGAGGAGAGGTTAGGGATCTCAACCAGATGGCGTTTGAGGATAGGAGGGATAGGGAAGACATGATAATGATGTATAAAATACAAAGGAATTGACAAGATGGACAGCGTTAGAATGTTTCAGAGATAGGACACAGGAACAGGGGAACACGACTGGAAGTTGAAAACTCAGATGAGTCATAGGGATGTTAGGAAGTATTTCTTTAGACTTAGAGTTGCCAGGAAGTGGAACAATCTGGAGAGTGAAGTAACGGAGGCAGGATTCAAACATAGCTTTAAGAAGAGGTTTAATAAGGCTCATGGAGCAGGGAGAAAGTGACCTAGTAGCGACTAGTGAAGAGGCGAGGCCAGGATCTGTGAATCGACTCCTGCAACCATTTATAATTGAGTACACACACTTGCACTCTCTCTCTCTCTCTCTCTCTCTCTCTCTCTCTCTCTCTCTCTCTCTCTCTCTCTCTCTCTCTCTCTCTCTCTCTCTCCACTTTTACATAGTTTCTGTGAGTCAATAAGTTTCATATTGTGTCTGTAAAGAACAGTGTGAGCGAAGGTTCAGTGGCATGGCCTCACTAATATTGATCGCTATACAATACATAATAACCACTGCAGTGTTTACTTCTGCCTGGCGAACAACAACTTTGTTTCTCAGAATCAATACTGAACACACTACGCTGGCCAATATTCACTCTGGTCATAGTAACAGGTGGGGAATAGGCGAGTGTTCATCACCCACACTTGTAACACATGATAAACCCCTCAAATCAATCATAATCAGAAAATACCCTCCTCCAGCTGATATCAGCCTCTCTGCCATGTCACTTTCTTGTTATTGGACAATGCTTAGTTTGTACATAATACATAGAAAGAAGAATTATCGAGGTGAAAAGTTTTGATGAAGAAATGTAATATAATTGATATATATAAAAGGAATAAAAATTTCTCACACGAATATTTAATATTCTAGCCTAAGATTATCGCCAGTAAGAGCCTGGCTATTAGAAAGTTTTCTTTTTATGAGGGGTTAGCCCGACTTGAGTGCTGGAGGTGGGAAGTACAATGGCTGCGCTCTGAAGAAGAGGTGGAGATATGCTTTAGTTTTCGACCTGTAGTGTAGGAACCCATCTGGCAAGACAGTGATGGAGTGAGTGATGATGAAAGTGTTTCTTCATTTTCGGGTCACCCTGCCTTGGTGGAAGACGGCCGGTGTGTTAATTAAAAAAAAAACTCCATCAAGTGGCAGAACAACCGGGCTGTAGTTTGAAAGTAGCTTAGTGGGCTGCTAGCAGCCACAGACTGGTTGAAGAGGTAGTCTTAAAGTTTGCCTCATGCCGGTTTGAGAGAATAAAAAACTCTCGTAACCGGTCACAGGTATATAAACCATCTGCATTTTGTTATGCACTTCATATTGCATCTCTTATTATACATAATAGAAATATAAAGAAGATAACTTATTGCTGTCTATATACTTCGTGTTTTATGTGACATTAATATTGAGTGGGTCATTCAAAGCAAGTAATAATTCAAGCTCCATCCTCCGTCCACAAATCGCAAGACAGACTTTACTAAACTATGCAACTAGAATATATCTTCTTATTTTTCAACAAACCGGCCGTATCCCACTGATACAGGGTGGCCCAAAAACAAAAACGAAAGTTTCTTTTTTTTAACTTTAGTAATGTATACAGGAGAAGGGGTTACTAGCTCCTTGCTCCCGGCATTTTAGTCGCCTCTTACGACACGCATGGCTTACGGAGGAAGAATTCTGTTCCACTTTCCCATGGAGATAAGAGGAAATAAACAAGAACAAGAACTAGTAAGAAAATAGAAGAAAACAAAGAGTTGTGTGTATATATATGCTTGTACATGAATGTGTAGTGTGACCTAAGTGTAAGTAGAAGTAGCAAGACGTACCTGAAATCTTGGATGTTTATGAGACAGAAAAAAAGACACCAGCAATCCTACCATCATGTAAAACAATAACAGGCTTCCGTTTTACACTCACTTGGCAGGACGGTAGTACCTCCCTGGGCGGTTGCTGTCTACCAACCTACTATCTATAGAATATATATATATATATATATATATATATATATATATATATATATATATATATATATATATATATTTGTGTGTATATGTGTGTACTCACCTAGTTGTACTCACCTCGTTGTGGTTGCAGGGGTTGAGTCATAACTCCTGGCCCCGCCTCTTCACTGGCCGTTACTGGGTCACTCTCCCTGTGCCATGAGCTTGATCATACCTCTTCTTAAAGCTATGTATGGAACCTGCCTCCACTACATCGCTTCCCAAACTATTCCACTTCCCGACCACTCTGTGACTGAAGAAATACTTTCTAACATCCCTGTGATTCATCTGAGTCTTCAACTTCCAACTATGTGCCCTTGCTGCTCTGTCCCATCTCTGGAACATTCTGTCTCTGTCCACCTTGTCAATTCCTCTCAGTATTTTATATGTCTTTATCATGTCCCCCCTATCTCTTCTGTCCTCCAGTGTCGTCGGGTCGATTTCCCTTAACCTCTCCTCATAGGACATACCCCTTAGCTCCGGGACTAGTCTTGTTGCAAACCTTTGCACTTTCTCTAGCTTCTTTACGTGCTTGGCTAGATGTGGGTTGCAAACTGGTGCTGCATACTCCAGTATGGGCCTAAAGTACACAGTGTACAGGGTCCTGAATGATTTATTAAGATGTCGGAATGCTGTTCTTAGGTTTGCTAGGCGCCCATATGCTGCAGCAGTTATTTGGTTGTGTGTGTGTATGTGTGTGTGTGTATTTGTGTGTGTGTATGTGTGTGTGTGTATTTGTGTGTGTGTATGTGTGTGTGTAAGTGTGTAATGCTTTTGTTGTGTATACTGTAACGATATCTGCTTTCCATTGCCCTTATGACAGAATTAAGTTGGGTTTATAACCTATATATAGTTCTACCACAACGATTTACCTTTTGTTAGAAAACAATAGAGTTTTGGAAGCGCTGAGACAGCCCCCAGTTTATGTTCAAGTGATCTTGTAGTACATGTTGAAATATTCAAGTGATCTTGAAGTACATGTTGAAATATTCAAGTGATCTTGTAGTACATGTTGAAATATTCAAGTGATCTTGAAGTACATGTTGAAATATTCAAGTGATCTTGAAGTACATGTTAAAATATTCAAGTGATCTTGTAGTACATGTTGAAATATTCAAGTGATCTTGAAGTACATGTTGAAATATTCAAGTGATCTTGTAGTACATGTTGAAATATTCAAGTGATCTTGTAGTACATGTTGAAATATTCAAGTGATCTTGAAGTACATGTTGAAATATTCAAGTGATCTTGTAGTACATGTTGAAATATTCAAGTGATCTTGAAGTACATGTTAAAATATTCCCGAGTTGTCTTGGATATGAGTGCAGAGTCAGATGTCTTTAATGGTAATATTTCTGTATTACTTTTTCTTTTGTTTAAAGTCTAGTGTATCCGTTCACTATATGCACAAAAGCAAACAGTGTTAATATCATGACTATTAGTACTAATTTTAATTTTGTTATAATTTGCATTATTATAATTATTATTATTGTTATTGTTAATATTAATATTAGTAGTAGTAGCAGTAGTAGTAGTAGTAGTAGTCGTAGTAGTTATAATAGTAGTAGTAGAAGTAGTACTAATAGTAGTAGTAGTATCAGCGTAGAAAGTTAACATTCATCAGCTACTGCTATACATAATCTTCCTTAGTCACCATTGAACATCTCATATCCTTTCCCTAATGTATTCTAATAATTTTTTTGTTTATTTGTCCTAGTTGTTTTCTAGTTCTACCAATATGTATCAGATTTATTATTATTTTTTAATTATATCAGGACCTTTGAAATTGATTGCAAAGCAATCAACTTTCAACATTTATAAATAAAAAAAGACGTGTTCCTGTATGTATTCACCAGATAGTCTGTGGGGGTTAAGTTCTGACTCATGGACCCCGATGATGAACACGAATTAACCTGTGTAGTACACTCTATGCTACTTTTGGCTCTGTCTTATCTACTTTTCAATCCATGTACTAAGTTAGTCTCTGTTATACCCTATTCTAGTGTATTAACCTGTTCACTAGTCTCACACTGTAGAAATTCTTTATTATGTCTTGTTCCAGTTTCATTCGTTGTAACTTCATGTGATCATTATTTTTTTGTTTACAGGGGCGATGGGTAAACCAGGGAAAGTCTTAGTTTGGGTGAGGAAAATCTTCCAATAGCGGGTCAACATATGGCAGACCCTTGTTATGTTTCCTGACCAATAAAATACCACCACTACAGTGTGTTTGTGTGTGCGTGTCCGTGTCTCCATGTCTCTGTGTGCCTGGCGATTTGTTATTGGAAATACTTTTGTGCCCTGAAAGGTTTCAATACGTATAACTAATCTCCACCGCCTTATCATTACACCTGTATAACATTTCTACCTATTGTACGCCTTGCTTTCGAAACCTATTCGTTCATCAGCATTTCGTTTCCCTGTACCTTTCACAGTTCATATCCCCCACTTTCTGTTTTTACAACCAATTTATTCCAGTTCCTCACTTTCAGAACAATGTTATTCGACACCGTATAAAAATAAGTTCAACCTCACACAATATCTGCCACGCTTTGGCACAAAACTCGAGGCAATAAATTCAATAAATAGAAGCAGCAAGAGACACTTCCGTGGCCTAGGATCATCGTTGATACACATAAAATGTCGGCAGAATAACAAAACATGATCTCCTTAAGGAAACATACGAAGCTATTTTTCCATGTAATGCAAGGCAAACGGATATACACACAAAGGAAGGTGCAATACTTGTATGTGATGTAACACTAGGATGTGCAGAGCAAAATACAAACCTAGAAGTGAAAATGAAGAAATACAAAGGCTAACTCAATCTTATAATTATACTTTTGTGGTGGAGCGAGACATTCATTTTCATTTTTTTTTTAGCACGTATTAAAATTAAAGCTGAAAAAGGAAACAATGAAAGAAGATCCAGAAAAAAGCATGAAAATAAAGACAAATTTAAAGGAATGCGAGAGGTTCTATCAGAAATGCAGTTGAAGAATGACATCTGTGAGGGAAAGTTCATTAGATAGTAAGGGTGGAAGTATGAATGAATGGTGGTGGTAGTTTGTTAGGGTGGGTACATCGTTCCTGCTTACGCCCTTCGCTTCCCGTTCGGCACCCGGTGGGAGGCGACGAGTGTCTCTCCGACCGGTGCCATCAAATCCGTAAGTATTCGTTCCACTCCTGATTAATTTATTATGTGTTTGGATTAATTGGGTTTCAACAAGAGCTTCACTCTTGTTTAAATTTTTATGCTGCAAATTTTTCCTGTCCTGATTTGGACTTATGTAGTGTAACATCATATAATCCTCACCATTTCTATTAAAGGCAATACGTCTATCATGTGAGTGATTTCTCGAGTGGTGTGCAACTTTGAATTTCTTTGTTAGCCTCGATTGTCGGCTCGGGTTATCCGATACAGGCGAGATAAGAGGGGCATCATAGATCTTGACAAGATCTGAGTGTCAGTCTGGCATCTCTACATACACTGGTCCCCCATTCCACTCGTAGCCGACCACTCAGCTACAGACCATTCTAGCAGTCTTCTCCCAGTTATAACTCCACCAGCGTTTCATGGTGGTTCTTTACTGGTGACTCAACTGCTTCACAAGTGTTGTGGTGGTCAGAGGATCACAGTACCTCAGTTCGTCAGAATCTCTACTGCTGTACATTAACATCTCCGTTCAAAGCAGGTGAAATTGCAGATCTGGAGAGTGTACACAGAACCTTTACTGCACATATAAGTTCCATCAAACCCCTCAACTACTGGGAACGCCTGGAAGCACTTGACTTGTACTCGCTGGAGCGCAGGCGAGAGAGATATATCATAATCTACACTTGGAAAATCCAAAAAGGAATGGTCCCGAATCTGCACACACAAATCACTCCCTGCAGGCGATGCAAAATACCCCATTGATACATTAAGAGCCATTGGTACACTAAGAGAAAACACCATAAGTGTCCGGGGCCCAAGACTGTTCAACATCCTCCCACCAAGCATAAGGGGAATTACCAATAGGCCCCTGGCTGCCTTCAAGAGGGAGCTGGACAGATACTTAAAGTCGGTGCCGGATCAGCCGGGCTGTGGTTCATACGTTGGACTACGTGCGGCCAGCAGTAACAGCCTGGTTGATCAGGCCCTGATCCACCGGGTCGCTGGGGCGTTGATCTCCGGAATGCCCTCCAGGTAGACTCCAGATATCAACAAAGGTTCAGCATTCCAAACCACGATTCAGAACTACGTGCCCAGAACATCGGCACGACACCATTCTTAACTACGTATTGTGTACATATTAGCTTTGAGTCACTAATTATTTACATATATAATTTTGCATTTCTTTGCTTCAAGTAGAATTAATTTCATGTTTAAGTGTTTTATATTTACTATTTCTTTTCATATTAATAAAATTGTTCATCAAATGTATGTTATCATTGATTTTTATATATTTTAACTTCCATGAGGAGGACCCAGCCTTATCAAATACTCTTCTGATCAAAAAACTCATTGGATCAAAAAACCAAGCGCTGTACATTCCATTACTGAATTGTAAACACACAACACACAAATTTACAAACTGATATCGATACTTTGTCACGAGAGAGAGAGAGAGAGCAATATCAGCCTGGGGAAAGAAATGACAGCTCGCATTTGCTCCTGAGAAAACAACAACAATAGTGATGGTGTCCAGGCACCATGTCGGCAGTGCTGGAGCAATAGTAAGAATTAATGGGAGAGTGTTTCTTGGTATTCGTGGACGATGAAATTGGACTCCAAACTGACTATGAAGAACCATGTTGTAAATCTTGCAAGCGAAGCGGCCATGAAGCTTACAACACTTCGACGTACCTCGCATTTGCTTGACAGCAGAGGTTGCAAGATTCTGTATGAGGCACAAGTACGCTCACACCTTGAGTATGCTCCACTCTATTGGATTGCCTCCCCATCTCATCTGAGACTTCCTGACATAATACATAACAGAGCAAGATGACATATTTCTCGCCCGGACCCAGCCTGGACAAATTCTGTCATCTGAGTAGGGCTTTCAACACAGTAATGATGTGGGTGGCCTTACTGTTATGTACAGGGCCTATTTGGCTCCACTCATAGGACAGTGAGAATTGAGGTTCTACACAAGACAGGCAGCAACTACACTTACAGTAACCTTCTCAAGGACATCGCTTCATCTGAGATCATTTATTCCTAGAATGACTCATGTCCGGAACATGGTCGTACAACATAACGACATCAACGAAATAGTCAGTCGACCAAATTAAATCGCTGGCCCACAGATGGGTGCAACTTCATCCTGTTTGCTCTGTGTCTCTCAACAATAAAACGATTTTCAAATTAGGTGATTTAAGTAACAGCTCCTAGCTTGTAAATAAAATTAGGAAACCTAAACCTAACCTTGTAAAACCCTGTGTAAAAGAGAGAGATAACAGTCAATATGGCATTTAAAAACTGCAACACATGAGGCGCAGAAGAAAATAAAGGACAGAGCAGATGGAATAAGAATCCTATCTTCGAATCGGGAACAAACCATTAAAATGATATAATGGATACCGCTGAAATAAAAAGTTAAACACGGTGTGTTCATAGGAAAAATAAAAGCAGAGGAGCTTAAAAATAGACCAGGCGGAAATGAGTCAGAATGGTTTTCCATTCTGATTTTGTATTACATCTGTGACAGAAGAGGTAAAGAAAAAAAAAACATGAGGAATATGGCTGCTTTTAGGGTCTCAAAAATGAGACTTAAAAGAATGGCTGATAAGGCAATATAAACACCACTAACAAGGCTCGACAACACGTTAATGGTGACATGAGGTCTGCTAGCAAAAAAAAAAAAAATGAAAATGTAGTAGATATCTTCAGGAAAGAAAATAATACGTACTAAACTACAAATCCGCATCGCGGACATGAATACCAGGTCAGTTAATGTAGAAACTAATCTGAAACTAGAACATTATCTGGAAATGCCTGCAGCATTCTGGGCACACGGCCCACCGCCGGGGAACTGGACGAAGTATTCGAGATGTAGCTCTGAAATGTTATTTACGTTGTTCTATTCCTCATTGTATTTTTGTCAATATATTTTGTCTTTAAATAAAGTACACATAGGAGAAGAAAATATTCAAGTATTCAGACAGCTCCGTGAAGAACCTCGAGTTTTCCCTGAAGTATATTATTTTCTCTGAGGATGAGGGTCCCTAGTCCAGTTCCAGAGGTGGTACCTCCCTATATTTATTACACACACACACACACACACACACACACACATATATATATATATATATATATATATAGCATGAATAATGAGAAATGAAACCCTGCCTATTATTAACAATTATAGTACAGGCCGAGAGCAGTGAACATTCCTAGATTATCAAAAGCCCTTATGGAAAGCTTATTTACAAACTAAATAGGCTGGACCGAATAGAACAGTAAAATGTATTAATAAGACTGAGCAATCATACTGCAAAGAATTAAAATGAAAACGCTGTCAGTATAAAAGTAAGGAATAAGTAATCTCATAATGATCTGTCTCTGGATATTCTTATTTCCTGGAGAGATCGACTCCGCGTCAATGTTTATTGGAGATGCAAAATGTATATATACTATAGGCAGATGAAGCCTGCAAAGGCAGGTGATTCTAATGGGAACACGAGACCAGCGAAACAGAACTCCTTGAGAGAGAGACAGCTAATAAAATTGAACCATCGAGGAATGGGGGTGGGGGGATTGCTTTGATGCTGGCGAAGGATTCTTAATCATATGATATAACGTATACTGGTTTAGCTCTTCTCCCATGAATATAATAAAGAACAATAAGCCGGTATAGAAAAAATTACTTATGATAGTCGTGGACATAACACTGAACCTCTCAACACACAAACATAGCAACAACGGCATCATGCAAAGAAAATTCAGAATGAGAGAGGGAGAGATAGAGACCTTGAGTATATTATCTCATCCTAAAACAATGAATTTACTAAAAGATCCAGGTGAAGAATCATGTCGCCGAACATACTTGTGGAAGATAGGAAACTAGTCAGCTCTTTGCTTGAAGCCTACAGCCGGTGAAGAGTAATTCCTTTTCCAAGTTGTATTAACACCCAAACGAACGCCTTTGCGAAATTTATCTATTGCCAGAGAGGTGGTAAATTAGGTTTTGAATGCGAAGATTTTCGACATCAAACAGACGTGTTAGATAAAGGTGAGAGGACTCAAGTGGTTTTTGTGTCTTGACTTACTGTTGAAGTGTGAGCAAGGTAACATTTATGAAGGGATTCATGGAAACCGGTTAGCCGGGCTTCAGTGCTAGAGGTGGGAAGTACAATGCTTGCACTCTGAAGAAACAGTGGGGATATTAGCTCTGGAAAGACAGTAAGTGAGTAATGGTGAATGTGTTTCTTCTTCCTTTTCGGGTCATCCTACATCGGTGGAAGACAGCCGATGTGTTAAAAGAAATAGTAGGTATACACTCGAGCCTTTATTTCACACTTGATTTAGCTGATGGTGCCGTGAGGCAGATATTACTAAGTTCAGGGTTCAGAGGAGGAATAAAAGGCTTTCGTTTACTCAAAACAGTTAACTCCACAAGAAAGCCTGTTAGTGAATTGATAAATCCAGCGCTGTGCCATGGAAGGAAGGCAGACAAAAAAAATGGGATCAGGAATACTGTGCTCTGTAAATCAATGGGAGTGTTGCTAGCAGGATTGCAGGAAAAAACTCGACCAGTTGGTAACGATTTTGCTTCAGTTATGCAAGTCTCAGACACAGAAAGTAAATCTCTATGGCTGCATGAACTGTATCAGTTTTCACTGGTGACAGTAAGACATGAGGAACTGAGCCAGACAGAGTGAACCCAGGATAGCTGGGTGTATTAGCTGACCTGCTGGCATTCCCTTCAACCCAACTTTGATTAACACAAGGTTAATGGACTTCATAAAAAATTTAGAACAATGACCAGCAACCACAGACCTGTATCACTCTGTCAAACACTTGTAAGGAATCAGCAAGAAAAATCTCATAATAATTGACAGCTTTTTCTATTAATTCCTCCTAAAGAAATATGACTTTTAATATGATTGTAGATGTAAGTCACTTTGTAGCTGACCTTACAACTATGTAGAGACACTCGATGAATTTAAGATCAGCTGTATAGCTACAGTGGACACTAGGAATCTCTGGTACCATTCACTAGGAATCTCTGGATTCCTAGTGAATGGTACCGAGTCTGTCTCGCGATTAGCGTACGGAGGATCCAGGATCTACAGTTTGTGTTAAATGTCTCACACGTCTTTAGCAACAAATGAGGCTCCACTTTGCTCATTATGGCTATTTCCACCACAAACTAGGTGCCAGATCAACCAGGCTGTGATGGATATGTGGGGCAGCGGGCCTCCAGCAGCAACAGCCTGGTTGACCAGGCAAGCACCAGACGAGCCTGGCCCATGGCCGGGCTCAGGAAGATGAACTCTCGAAACTCTTCAAAGAGTATTTCAAAGGTATTTCAAAGGGTATTTATTAAAGAATCAGGTTCTCGAAGTTACTTAATGCCAGATAAGTGGAACCTGTCTCGCTGATCCTCAACTATTTTAAAACACATTAGTACAAGAGGATGAAGGGAAAGAACAAAACAGAATGCTTTTAAAATAACGATGGTTCGCTGAAGATAACCTTCGTCAAGATATACATAAAGCATATCAACTACTATGTGACTTGTGCTGCTACATGGATATATGTACTCACGTGCTGACAGGTAACTTATAGTTTGACGAGATGGTTGCGAGCTTGAATATACACTAGTTTTGTTATATAGTATTGCAAGTCCTGCAAAAATACAGCCTCTATGTACATTTCTCCTGACCTCATCAGCCAAGCAACCCTAAGCCACTGACCACATGACTTCACTCTATTATTTACGAATAAAACAGAGGAGATAACTTTCTTTCCTTGTGACATATTAATTTCCATCTTGCAGCTATATTAGATTGGGAATACCAAAGACGGGTTAAATATGCTTATGAAAAAATATAATAATGAGCTCTCGCCTACGGGAATTTTTGTGTTAAAGAAGGGATAGCTTGAAAATTATGTTGAGCAAATATATGGGTGAGCAGGATTTTCTTTAGAAGGTCCTGCTAGGCTTATTAGCATGGGCCAGTAGGCCTACTGTACTTCTTTATTCATGTGTTACTATGTTTCAGCGTCCAAAAAAAAGAAGCTAATATCCAGGAAGTGAAATATAACTATATTTTCTAAGAAGAATCATGCTAAGAATTATATTTCATATGCTCAGTACTTTTGTTGAATCATTGCAGTACAGTGTTGTGCTATAACACAAGGTCCACTAACACTGACAAACATCACTCAAAAAAGGAAAGAAATAACTTGTGTGCGCGCTCGTGCGTGTGGTTGCAGGAGTTAATCACAGCTCCTGGTCCCTCCTCTTGTGCTGGTTGCAATAGGTTCACTCCCGGCTCGAAGAGACTTATCGTATCTCTTCAAAAAGCTATTTATGGATTCTACCTCTACTACTTCACTCTCCAGATTGTTCCACTTCTTGACAACTCTAAGGCTGAAGAAATACTTCCTAACATACCTACGATTCATATGAGTTTTCAATTTCCAGATGTGTCCTCTTGTTCCTATGTCCCATCTCTGAAAAATTCTGTCACTGTTCATCTTGACATTTCCTCTCTGTATTTTATCATTGCATGTGTTAGTTACCATTTTGTCCTAGGCACATGTCGATTAGACACTAGGCCTGTTGTATGTGTGTGTGTGTGTAAAGAAACACTTCGAAATGTTTCGGCCCCGCCGGAAATTGAACTCGGGCCCTCCGTGCGTGAAGCAAGAGCTTTAGCTACCATGCCATCGGGGCGTGTGTGTGTGCCCGCTCACCTATTTGTGGTTGCAGGGATTGATTCACAACTCCTGACCCCGCCTCTTCGCTAGTCGCTACTAGCAACACTTCTCCATGCTCCAAGAGCTTTATCGTACCTCTTCTTAAAGCTATGTATGTATCCATATAATGCAATAATCGCGAACGAGAGACAAAAGATGGAAAATAACCACCTGGGGGAGTTGAATCATATCTCTAAGCCTTTCGTTTGCAATCAATACATCATCAGAAGCGTGCAATACTGAAGAAATAGAGCAGGAAATCCTACTCCTTATAATTTATTTTGTTCCTCTGAACAAATCTGCTGGGACCTCCTACTCATTTCTGAAACATTGCAAGCTCCTGATGATGCGTTGATTGCAACACGAAAGGCCGAGAACTCTCATTTGACTCCCCCTGTGGTTGTTCTGCATCTTGTATCGTTTGTTCATGAATTTTGCGAACTCACCGGCCGCATCCCACCGAGGCAGTGTGGAACAAAAGGAAAAACGAAAGTTTATCCTTTTACATTTAGTAATATATACAGGAGAAGAGGTTACTAGCCCCTTGCTCCCGGCATTTTAGCCGCCTCTTACGACACGCATGGCTTATGAAGGAAGAATTCTTTTCCATTTCCCCATGTAGATAAGAGGAAATTTACCAGAAGAAGAACTAGTAAGAAAATAGAAGAAAACACAGAGGGTGTATATATATATATATATATATATATATATATATATATATATATATATATATATATATATATATATATACATATACATACACGCTTGTACATGCATGTGTAGTGTGACCTAAGTGTAAGTAGAAGTAACATGACATACCTGAAATCTTGCATGTTTATGAGACAGAAAAAATACACCAGCAATCCTACCATCATGTAAAACAATTACAGACTTCCGTTTTACACTCACTTGGCAGGACGGTAGTACCTCCCTGGGCGGTTGTTGTTTACCAACAGGGTGACCCGAAAAAAAAGAAGAAACGCTTTAATAAAGTTTTTCTTCACTTTTTGTTTAGTAATTTATTCAGAAGAAGGGTTTACTAGCCCTTTGCTCCCGGGATTTTAGTCGCCTCTTACGACACTCATGGCTTACGGAGGGAGGCTTGCGTTAATTCTAGTAATCATCTTTTGTTTAATAATTCCTGATTATAACAAGATGATTCTGAACCGCGTGGCATTAAAAGTCAAGGTGTTGCTGATAAAAGCATTCTTGTCCCAAGATAAACTGTTTATGACGGGAACACAGTCTTTCTCCAACACAGTCTTTCTCCAACACAGTCTTTCTCCAACTTTAAGTGTTGCCGGCAGAAGTCTTGTCCCCGAGTCAAAGGGAGGATGGCGAAAAACCACCTAGTATTTTCCCAAGTCATTTTATTGCTCTCGGAAACACAGTCTTTTCCAAAGCTAAGAAAAAAAAATATAAAAACACAGGCGACGCTGTCCACGCATTGTGCATCAACCAGTAAGTTTTGTTCTGTCTTATTGGTTAACTTTGCCTTGTTTAGTAATTCAAGTAAAAAATAAGAAAACATTCACACGCTTTCAGGAATAGACAAGGAAGAACGATCCATAAATATATATATACATATTACTGGTAGCATGCGTATTTGAGCTCTTCCTGTTGTCTGCAGATTTAAGTAAAGGCTCCAGAGAAATGTTTCACCGCAAATAGTATTGAACTTCGCCGGATTTCAGACCACAAGGGCTCGGCGAGAAGAGGAATGCCGGGAGGAAGGAAATGTAGGAGAGAGTAAGTGAAGAAGAATTAATAAAAGGGTGGGGAGGGTTTTAGAAACATAGAAAGGGAGGGGAAATGGAAGGATTGAGGGAGGTAGTGGGTAGGGAAGGAAAAAGGAAGCTTGGAATCGAGGAAGAACAGAGAAGAAAGGCTGGTATGGTAAGGAGTCACCAGAAGAAAATACAGCTGGAAAATAGAGAAGGGACAAGACTGTGCAGACAGAGAAACGAGAAACAAAAGAGGCACGGGGCAGGAAAAGGAAAGAGGCCAAGGAAGTAAGATCGGGAAGTGAAGGGAGAGAAGGCAGGGAGTGAGGGAGGACAGGGGAAGGAGAAAGGGCAGGAAAGAAAAGAGAGCAAGGGAAATAGAAAGACAAACTCATACACAAACTACATCACATAAACAGGCAGTAACAATAACAGAATGAATTAGGGTGGAAAGAAGATATATAGGGTGGTAGAAAATGAAGGGGAAGTGGAGAGGGAGAGAGAGAGAGAGAGAGAGAGAGAGAGAGAGAGAGAGAGAGGAAGAACGCAGGAATCGACAAAGTCACAGAAGCAGCACGCAAACTCACCACAAAATGCAAGAAACACTGTCATGGTTAAAACTTTACCCGAGTCTCCAAAAATAAACATCAGTATTCTTTTCTCTTTTTTTCAACTTTGTCTTCCTCTTTTTTTACTTACGCAAACTTTAAAATCAGTTTGTCTCTGGAAAACAAAAATTTTGCCAGCGACACAAATGTAAATTTTATTGTTTCACATATTAAGTTAATTTCGTTCTAAAGTGACAAGCTAATCATTGCAGTTACAAATACATGAGTTACAAAATTTAACAATATACACTATGAATATTTTCTGGTGAGAATTTCTCTCTTAATATATAGGCAAGAGAGCAACAGCGCATGTACACTTAAGGGCATGTTTTACTCCATATATTAGGGAATGAAGAATCCTTTACTGGTTGTGTATAGGCGATATGGAGCCATAACGACCCTTGTGTAGTTGATTTGCTTTAAAGCAAATTAAACAAGCAACTAACCAAACGTATACTCACAAGGAAGTATATATATATATATATATATATATATATATATATATATATATATATATATATATATATATATATATATTTTTTTTTTATTAACACATCGGCCGATTCCACCAAGGCAGGGTGGCCCGAAAAGAAAAACTTTCATCATCATTCACTCCATCACTGTCTTGCCAGAGGGTGCTTTACACTACAGTTATAAAACTGCAACTTTAACACCCCTCCTCCAGAACTCAAGTCCGGCCTGCCGGTTTCCTGAATCCCTTCATAAATGTTACTTTGCTCACACTCCAACAGAACGTCAAGTATTAAAACCATATGCCTCCATTCACTCCTATCAAATACGCTCACACATGCTTGCTGGAAGTCCAAGCCCCTCGCACACAAAACTTCCTTTACCCCCTCCCTCCAACCTTTCCTAGGCCGACCCCTACCCCGCCTTCCCTCCACTACAGATTTATACACTCTCGAAGTCACTCTGTCTCGTTCCATTCTCTCTACATGTCCAAACCACCTCAACAACCCCTCCTCAGCTCTCTGGACAATCGTTTTGGTAATCCTGCACCTCCTCTAATTTCCAAACTCCGAATTCTCTGCATTATAATCACCCACATTGACCTCAGACATGACATCTCCACTGCCTCCAGCCTTCTCTTCGTTGCGACATTCATCACCCATGCTTCACACCCATATAAGAGTGTTGGTATAACTATACTCTCATACATTCCCCTCTTTACTTCCATGGACAAGGTTCTTTGTCTCCACAGACTCCGAAGTGCTCCACTCACCCTTTTCCCCTCATCAATTCTATGATTCACCTCATCCTTCATAGACCCATCCGCCGACATGTCCACTCCCAAATATCTGAATACATTCACCTCCTCCATACTCTCTCCCTCCAATCTGATATCCAATCTTTCGTCACCTATTCTTTTTTGTTATCCTCATCACCTTACTCTTTCCTATATTCACTTTCAATTTTCTTCTTTTACACACCCTACCAAATTCATCCACCAACCTCTGCAACTTCTCTTCAGAATCTCCCAAAAGCACAGTGTCTTCAGCAAAAAGCAACTGTGACAACTCCCACTTTGTATTTGCTTCTTTATCTTTTAGCCCAACACCTCTTGCCAAGACCCTCGCATTCACTTCTCTTACAACCCCATCTATAAATATATTGAACAACCATGGTGACATCACACATCCTTGTCTAAGGCCCACTTTTACTGGGAAATAGTCCCCTTCCCTCCTACACACTCTAACCTGAGCCTCACTATCCTCATAAAAACTCTTCACTGCTTTCAGTAACCTTCCTCCTATTCCATACACCTGCAACATCTGCCACATTGCCCCCCTATCTACCCTATCATACGCCTTTTCCAAATCCATAAATGCCACAAAAACATCTTTACCCTTATCCAAATACTGTCACCTATATGTTTCACTGTAAACACTTGGTCTACACACCTCCTACCTTTCCTAAAGCCCCCTTGTTCATCTGCTATCCTGCTTTCTGTCTTACTCTTAATTCTTTCAATAATAACTCTACCATACACTTTACCAGGTACACTCAACAGACTTATTCCCTATAATTTTTGCACTCTCTTTTGTCCCCTTTGCCTTTATACAAAGGAACAATACACGCTCTCTGCCAATCCCTAGGTACCTTACCCTCTTCCATACATTTATTAAATAATAGCACCAACCACTCCAAAACTATATCCCCACCTGCTTTTAACATTTCTATCTTTATCCCATCAATCCCAGCTGCCTTACCCCTTTCATTCTACCCACTGCCTCACGAACTTCCCTACACCCACAACTGGCTCTTCCACACTCCTACAAGATGTTATTCCTCCTTGCCCTACACACGAAATCACAGCTTCCCTGTCTTCATCAACATTTAACAACTCCTCAAAATATTCTCCCCATCTTCCCGATACCTCTAACTCTCCATTTAATAACTCTCCTCTCCTATTTTTAACTGTCAAATCCATTTGTTCTCTAGGCTTCCTCAACTTATTAATCTCATTCCAAAACTTTTTCTTATTTTCAACAAAATTTGCTGATAACATCTCACCCACTCTCTCATCTGCTCTCTTTTTACATTGCTTCACCACTCT